>VMDO01033306.1:0-18084 GCA_007922755.1 Pedetes capensis
AAAAAGTTCAAGCACCATCATAAATAAGATTAGTGATAGTGCAAAGCTTTGCCTCATTCCTGATTTTACAAGAAATGCTGTTAGTTTTTCCCATTTAGGATGACATTGGCTATTGTTATGTCATAAATAGTTTTTATGATGTAAAGATATGATACTTATTTTCCTAGTTTTTTATAGGTTTTATCATGAAGGGCTAGTATTTTCAAAAAAATTCTTATGCATCTGTTGAGATGATTATGGGATTCATGTTCTTCATTCCATTTATCTGCTATATTACATTAATCAATGTGTGTATTTTCAAACATCCTTTCATTCCTGGAGTAGGTCAAATGTGATAATGATGTATTATATTTTATATTTATTGTTGAATTTGGTTTTCCAGTATTTTATTTAAAATTTTTGCTTGTATGTTTATTAAGGAAACTGGTCTATAGTTTTCTTTTTCACTGAGTTTGTATCTGGTTTGGGTATCCATGTAATTCTGGATTCATAGAATGAGTTTAGAAGTTTTTATTTCCTTTCTACCTTGTGAAGTACTGGTGTTTATTCTTATTTAAAGGCCTCATATAATTCTTTTAATGAATCCTTCTTGACCTGGGCTTTTCTTTGTTGGGAGATGTTTAAATTACTGTTTCAATATTACTAGATGTTATTTATATGTTAAAATTCTTTACATTTTCTTGATTCCAGTTTAGTAGATCAAGTGTCTTGAAATATATACATTTAAAATTTTTTCAATTTATTTCACTATAAGTTTTCAAAATATTGTCTAATGATCCTCTGAATTTCATGAGTATCTGGTGTAATATCCCCTTTTCCTTCTCTAAATTTATTAATTTATTTCTTCTAATTATTTTCATGAATTTGGCTTCGGGTTGTCAATCTTGTTTATCTTTCAAAGAACATATTTATTTCACTGATCCTTTGTTTTGCTCTTTTATTTTCCATTTCATTAATTTTAGCTGAGACTTTTATTATTTCTTTCCTTCTACTTATTTTGGTATAGGCTTATTCTTGTTTTTTGAATACCTTAAGGTGCAATAATAAGGTTATCTAGTTTAGATCTCTCTGGTTTTAATGTAGGCATATACATGTCTAATTTCCATTTTATTCTGCTGCTTGTGTTTTCATTTTCATTTGATTCTAGGATTTTTTTAAGGTCCCCGATTTCTTTGGTGAGTCAGTGAGTGTTCAAAAGTGTTTTGTTCAATTTCCATATTTTATATATTTTCTATAAAATTTCTCACAGTTTATTTCTAGTTCTTTTTCCATTGTGATATAATAAAATACAAGGAATTGTTTCAGTTTTGTTATATTTTTAGTCTTCCTTTGTGGCCTAAAATGTGACCTACTTTAGAGAAACTTTCATGAGATGCTAAGAAGAATTTGTATTCTGTAACTCTTGTGTGGAATATTCTGAAGATGATTGTAAGTCCATTCCATCTACAGCAGCATTGGACTTTAACATTTCTCTGTTGAATTTTTGTCCTGGTAATGTGTCTATTGATGAGAGTGAGGTATTGTTGTCATCCACTACTATTATGTTGAAATTGATCATGTCATTATGTCTAGAAGTATTTGTTTCATAAAATTAGATATACCACCTTTTTGTGTATATTTTATCATTGTTAAATCCAATTAAATGATCATTCCCCTTATCAATATGAAGTGATCTTCTTTCTCTCTTCTGGCTAATTTTGATTTGAGGTCTGCTCTGTCAGATATGAGTTTAACCTCTCTTACTTTTTTTCTGATTCTATTTTTCCTGGAAGCTCTTCTTCCACCCTTATACTTTCATGCTGTATTTTTCTTTGCCCTACATGTGTGGTCTGGGATTTAGCTCAGTTGGTAGAGCACTGCGCTGCAGTCTCTGAGGTCGCAAGTTCAATTCCCAGCACTGCAAAACTGGGAGAAGGACATGGCAATCCACTCCCAATGCAATCCTGAAACAGTCAGCCATTGAAAACCCTATGAAGGTCGCTATGTGTCGGATACCGACTCGATGGCACCTAACAACAACAACATATGTGTGGTTGTTTGCAGATAACACAAAGGTGGCTCTTTTTATCACCCAGTCTATCAGTCTGTGTTTTAATTGGAGACTGAGACCACTAACATTCATATTTATTATTGAAAGATATGTTTTAATTCTTGTCATCTCCTTAATGAGTAATATTTTATTCTTTCCTAATGCCAATTTGCTTATCTTGCTGACTAGTGAGATTTGTTCTTTCCTGTATTCTCACGGTTATGTTTATCACCATTTTCTGTGTGGCAAAGTTCCTTTAAGTATCTTTTGCAATGCTGGCTTCGTAGTCATGAATTTCTTTGCCAGTGTTTAACATAGAAATTCTTTATTTCTCTTTTGATTTTGGAGTGCAGTTTCACTGGTCACAGTAAGCTAGCATGGCCGTTATTTTCTTTCAGGTCTTAGAGTACATTATTCAATGCACTCCTGGATTTTAGAGCTTCTGTTAACAAATCTGCCATTATACAGAAAGATTTGCCTTCATGTGTGACTTTTTACTTTTCCCTAGAAGAATTCTTTGTACATTTCTTGTTTTAACAATAATATGACATAGGGAAGTCAATCCCAATGCTACTAGAAATAGAGAATAATAATAAAAGTCAAGGTCTAATTTTCTTCTAGTAACTTTAAGGTTTCTGATTTTATGTTGAGGTCTTTTATCCATCTAAATTTAACTCTCATGCAGATCGAGAGGTTCATATCTGTTTTCATTTTTCTGCAGGTGGATATCCAAGTTTCCCAGCATCATTTGTTGAAAAGGTTATCTTTTCTTCAATTTCCCTGCTTAGCTCCTTTGGGGAGAAAATCTTCACATCCTATACATCTGACAGAGGACTAATTTGTATAATTTACTAGCAACTCAAGAAAGTAATTGCCAAGACAATAAATAATCCAATACACAAGTGGGCAAAGGAACTAAAGAGAGAGTTCTCAAGTCATGAAGTACATAAGATTATGAAGCACATGAAAAAATGCTCAATCCTTAGCCACCAGGGAAATGCAAATCAAAACAACTCTGAGATTCCACTTTACTCCAGTAAGAATGGCCAAGATCAACAAAACAAATAATAACAAATGCTGGTGAGGTTGTGGAGAAAAATGAACCCTCTTACACTGTTGGTGGAACTGTAAATTGTTTCAACCGCTTTGGAAATCAATGTGGAGATACCTCAGAAAACTAAAAATAGAACTGCCATATGGTCCAGGTATACCATTACTGGGAATATACCCAATGGGAGATGAGTCATCATACCACAGAGATACCTGCATCTCTATGTTCAAAGCAGCACTTTTCATAGTAGAAAGGATATGGAACCAATCAAGGTGCCCATCAACAGATGAATGGATTAAAGAAACTATGGTATATATACACAATTGAATACTACTCAGCATAAAAAAGGCAATAATGCTATTTTCAGTAAAATGGGGGAATTGGAGAACATCATCTTAAGCAAATTAAAACAAGCACAAAAAGAGAAATACCATACATTCTCATTCATATGTGGGGACTGAATTATACTCAAAGGAAGAAAAACGTCCTATACATAAATTTATACATAAAAATGCACAATTAAACCTAGCAAAGAATGGACAATATGAAGAGTAGAAAGAAGGAGGGAGGGAACTATCAGAGGGAAGTAAAGATTGGGGAAGATGGGATGATGAGGAGGGTCTGTGTGGAGGGATGAATGAGGAGAGGACAATCTCAGTGTAAACACTGCAACGTCATGAGTATATTGAAAAAATAGGGGAATATAACTCAAATAAGCATTTGAGTTTTACCACATATTAGGCATAAGGCTCTATAAACTTTGTGGGTTGATGAAAGTGATGTAAAGGATGCATAATGGAAAAGAGTCAGTGCTGTATTACTCTGTACCCCATCATCATTTATTTGTAAAGGGAAAAACAATTCAAGGCAGACGTCAATAAAATGGAAATAAAAAATATAAAGATTCAATGAAATGGAATTGGTTCTTTGGAAAGATAAACATGATTGAAAGCTGGGGGCAGTGGTGCACACCTGCAGTCCCAGCTGCTCAGGAGACAGAGCCAGGAGGATGGCAAGTTCGAGACCAGAAGCAGCCTGCATAACTTAGTGAGACCCTGTCTCCAAAAGAGTAAAAAAAAAAAAAAAAAAAAAAAAAAAAAAAAAAAAAAAAAAAAAAAAAAAAAAAAAAAAAAAAAAAAAAAAAAAAAAAAAAAAAAAAAAAAAGGGCTGGGCGCACAGTTCAGTGGTCCAGCATTTACAAACCATGTAGGTATGAGGCCCTTGGTTCAACCTCCAGTAAAAAAAAAAAAAAAAGATTGAAAACACTTAACCCAACTAATGAAAGGAGAAAGAGGACACAAGTCAATAGCAACAAAAAAGTGGTCATCACAACAAATATCAATGAAATACAGGGAATTATCAGGCACTCTGTCAAAAATTTGTATTCCAAAAAAAGAAAATATAGAGAAATGCATAAATTTCTTAATACATATGACCCACCCAAATTAAATCTAGAAGGTATAACTAATTTAAACAGACCTATAAAAAGTAATCAAATTGGGGCAGTAATATAGATATTTCCAACATAAAAAGCCCAGGTCCTGACAGATTCACAACCAGTTCCTAACAAATCTTTAAAGAATTAGTACCTATTCTCCTCAAACTATTCCATATAAAAGAAAGGGAAGGAATATACCCAAATGCATTGTATGAAGCCCTTATCACACTGATACAAAAACAAGATAAGGACACAACAACATGAAAACAATATATCAACTTTTTTGATGAAGAAAGATGCAAAATCTTCAATAAAATACCGAAAAATAAGTAGAACAACACATTAAAATATCATACACCATAACCAAGTATGTTCCATTCTACAGATATAAGGCTTGTTGTTGTTGTTGTTAGGTGCCGTCGAGTCAGTATCCGACTCATAGCGACCCTCATAGGGTTTTCAATGGCTGACTGTTTCGGGATTGCTTTGGGAGTGGATTGCCAGCCCTTCTCCCATTTTTGTGGTGCTGGGAATTGAACTTGGGACCTCAGAGACTGCAGCGCAGCACTCTACCCACTGAGCCAAATCCCAGCCCCGATATAAGGCTAGTACATGTGCAAATTAATAAATATAGTAATGCACATCAATAATCTCAGTGACAGAAATCACATGATCGTCTAAATAGATGCAGAAAAAGCCTTTGACAAAGTTCAAAATCTCATCATGACAAAAGTTCTGAAGAAATTCAGAATAGGAATATCACACCCCAACATCATAAATCCTATATAGTACAAACCAATAACCAAAATGGGGAAAAACTGAAAGCATTCTCTATAAAATCAGAAATGAGACAAGGGTGTTCACTCTTTCTACTTTTACTTAATATAGTGATTGAAGTTATAACCAGAGCAATAAGAAGAGACAAAGAAATCAAAGTGATAGTAATAGGGAAAAAAAGAAATAAAATTGTCCCTGTTTGTAAATAATATGATCCTGTAGTTATACTTAAAAGATCTGAAAGACATCACAGTAACCACCAGAAAACTCTAAGATCTGATAAGTATTTTCTGCAAGGTAGCAGGATAAAAAATCAATATTAAAAAATAAGTAGCACCCTCATATGCTAGTAAAAGAAATGAGGAAGAAGTCCAAACAACATTCCCATTCACAATAGACTCAAATATAATATTTTAGGAATAAATATGACCAGGGGAATTAAAGACCTCTACAATGAAAACTTGGGGCTGGGATTTAGCTCAGTTGGTAGAGCGCTACTCTGCAGTCTCTGAGGTACCGAGTTTGATTCCCAGCACCACAAAAATGGGAGAAGGATGTGGCAACCCACTCCCCAGTCAATCCCGAAACAATCAGCCATTGAAAACCCTATGGGGGTCGCTATGAATCGGACACGACTCGATGGCACCTAACAACAACAGCAACAACACAATGAAAACTTAAAAATACTAAAGACAGAAATTTAAGAATGTATTTGAAGATGGAAAGACCCCCCTTTCTCATACATTGCAAGAATTAATATTGAGAAAGAGGTTATAATACCAAAAGTGATCTACAGATTTAATGCAATCTTATGAAAATTTCAATGATATATTTCAATACTTCACAGAAATAGAAAGAAATCCAGTTTAAAATTCATTTAGAAGCATAAAAGACTTGAACAGTAAAATCAATCTTAAGCAGAAAGAGCAACACAGGAAACATCAGAATAAGTGGTATCAAATTATATTACATGGCCATAGCAACCAAAACCAACTATTAATGGCACAAAAACAGGCAAAAATCAATGGAATAGAAGATCCAGGAACAAATCCATGTGCCTACATTCACCTGATCTTTGACAAAGCTGTCAAAAAATATACCATGGAGAAAAGATAGTCTCTTCAATAAATGATAATGGGGAAATTGGATACCCATGTGTAGAAGAATGAAAGTAGATTTCATATCTTTCGCCCTGTACAAAGATCTATTCAAAATGTATTAAAGATCTTAATTGATAACAAGAAACCTGGAAACTCTGACAGAAAAAAAACACTGGGAAAATAATTCAAGATAGATATAAGCAATAATTTTCTTAAAAGGACACCAATAACACAGGAAAGAGTACCAAGAACTGACAAATGGAATTGTACTAAATTAAAACTCTTTTGTACAGTGAAGGAAAAAATCAATATAGCAAAGGGAGAGCCCACAGAGCAGGAGAAAATCTGACAGATTATTAATATCTAGGATACATATAAAATTTAAAAAGTTGAACAACAATGAAACAAATAATCCAATCAATGAATAAGTAATGAAACTAAGTGGACAGTGCTCAAAAGAGGAATTTCAAATGGCCAGTAAATATATGAAAAATGTTCAATATCTTTAGACATCATAGAATTGCAGTTCAAACCTACACTGAGATTCCATCTAACCCCAGTCAAAATGGCTACTATCAACCAGGAGAATTTTTCACAATTGGAAGGATATGGAATCAGACGTGATGTCCATCAATAAATGAATGAATTTTTCAATTGTGGTATATACACACAATGGGATATTAATAAGCTATAAAGAATAAAATTATATCACTTGCAGAAAAAACGATGGATCTGGAGAGAATCATTTTAAGCAAAATAACTCAGAGTCACACTAATACTGCTTGTGTTCACTCATATACAGAAGTCACATCTACTTAAAGGAGACACACACACACACACACACACACACATATATATATATACATGCACACACACATACACATATACAATTTTGTGTATTGAAGTTTGGAAAATACACTGGGACGTATCTGGGGTGGGAGAGGATTAGTGGTAAGTTGAGGGGAGTAACATATGGAGTAAAGACAGAGAGAATAATGACAAAGTACATGAAGCAGTTGTGTGAAAATTTCATAGTTAAGGCATATGCTATATGCAAATTAAATTTTAAAGGAAACTAAAAAGAAAAAGATAAAACAAAACAAATTAAAGAAATTATACAATAAAATGGAGAGTGAAAGTAAAGGAAATTCAAAGTCAAACAGAAAAAACTGAATTTTTTTTTAAAAAAGGATAAAATTTTTGTGTAAATATTTAAGCCAATCAGTCTCATTTAAACAGTACCTATAGAAAAGCAAAGACTCAAAGAGAAAAAGAAGAGAAAATAATGTAAATTTTTAAAAATTAATTTATAACTCAGGATAATTTTCCAGGCCTCTAAGGATGCCACTCATAGGATGAGAAGTGCACAATTTGCATCTATTCTGACTAGCTTTTCTTCTTATAGCCACTTCAGCTACATAACACCCAATGAAATAACAGCCTGTGTGCTATTTGGCCTCCTTTTTATTCCTTGATTATGGTCACCTAACCACTAGACATTGTAACTTTTGGAAAAAGTTTGTGGTAATTACTCTCACTGCTGTTCTCCCACTCAGAAAAAGGTGGGGCAGACTGCAAGCTTTCCATCACCATGCCTAAGTTTCTGGTCCCTTCAAATATTTAGTTATGGGATAGAGAATCCCTTTGAAGTCTCAGTGATTATAACTATGACAGAAAGCTCATGTGCTCTACCCTCCAGATCTTTGAAGTTTGGAAACTTTGTTTTCCCATGTAATCACTTGCCACAGTTCTTTTCCCTTTCTGAAGCTCTGACTTCTAGCTTTCCTACTTGATGGCTCAAGGGAAGTTATTTCCACTCCCTCTTGTGACTCCAAATAATTTCCCACAATGTGGAATTTCTGTTTCTCTGATTCAGTTGTTTTCCTGTAGGTATAAGAACTCTGTGGTGCTGAGGATCAATCTTGGGTCCTCAGAGAGTGCAGAACAGTGCTCTACCCAGACCACAGAAAAGGGAGAAGGACATGGCAATTCACTCTGAAAGCAATCCCAAAACAATCAGCCATTGAAAACCCTATGGTACATATACACAATGGAATACTACTCAGCAATTAAAAAAAGAAATAATGTCATTTGCAGCAAAATGGATGGAATTGGAGAAAATCATCTTAAGTAAACAAACACAAGCCCAAAAAAGAGAAATACCTTATATACTCATTCACATGTGGGAGCTGAATCAAACTTAAAGGAAGGAAAAAATCCTATACAGAAATTGAAATTTAATAAATAGCTCAATTAAACTTAGCCTAGAAGGGACAATTTAAGGAGTGGAAAGAAGGAGAGAGGGATCTAGCAAAGGGAAGCAATGGTGGGAGGAGATGGGAAGGAGAGGAGGGCCAACAAGGAGGGAGGAAGGGGGGAAAGGTCAACCTCGATGTAAACAGCACAACTATATTAGTACGGGAAATAACATTAATAATACCAGTAATACCAAACAAAGGATGGCAATAATGCAAACAGAGTAGATCACTCATGTAATACTGCTGAGAATGTAAAATATAGATCACTATAGAAAAAAAAGGTTTGGCCTTAAATCAAAATTGGGATGTACGTATATAGATAAGTATTCCCACAAAAGGCTAGGATTTAGCTCAGTTGGTAGAGTGCCGCTCTGCAGTCTCTGAGGTCCCGAGATCAATTCCCAGCACTGCAAAAATGCAGGCTGGGAAGGACATGGCAACCCACACCCAAGGCAATCCCGAAACAATCTGCCATTGAAAACCCTACTCAATGGCACCTAGCAACAACAACAACATTCCCACAAAAAGACATACAAGTAAAAAGGAGAACATTGGTGTGGGGTTGTAGGTAGGCGAGGAGGGTCCTGAGAGGGTAAGGGGAAAGTTATGTGAGCAAAGTACAATGAAATGTGTATATGAAATGTCACAATGAAATACATGTCAGAATGAATCACATTAAGGTATACATTAAAAATTTCCAATAAAAAATAAAAAAAATTAAAAATTAAAAAAAATCCAATAATAATAAAAAAAGAAAACCCTATGAGGGTCACTATGAGTTGGACCCAACTCAATGACACCTAACAACAACAACACAACTCTCCAGACCAGTACCCTAGATTAGCTCCTGACCCTTGCTCTGGATTTCCAGAGACAGGGCAATGCAGGGAATTTTGACTCCTAAATTAGCAGACTCAAATATCTTTCTTTCAAATGGCTTCCTTCTGCTATACCACAACCAAATGCCAAGACAAAGAGAGAACTTTTACAGTGCCTACATGCTATGCAAACTCCAGGACTCCTGTTATGTTAGACTGCAAATCTGCTTAGTATAGAAAATTGTGTTAATAGTCAGGTGTGATAACAAAAGCCTACGATCCTTGTAACTTGGGACGCTGGCAGAGGCAAGAGAATCAAAAGTTTGAGGCCAGAGGCAGCCTGCATAACTTAGCAGACCCTGTCTCCAGATAAAAAATTTAAAAAGGTGCTGGTGGTGTAGCACTGGTAGAACATTTGCAAAATAAGTGCAAGGCCCTGAGTTCAAGTCCACAATAGATTAAAATAGAAAAGAAAAAGGAAAGAAAGAAAGGAAAAAAGAAAGAAAGAAAGAAAAAAGAGGGAAGGAAGGAAGGACAAAGAAAAAGGAAAGAAAGAAAAGAAGAAAGAAAGAAAGAAAGAAAGAAAGGGAAAGATAAACACAATGTTTTATTTATTATTTATTTAACTATTTATCTTTGCTGTACTTGCCGTTCAAATCTAGGGCCTTGCAAATACTTTGCAAGTTTCCTACCACCACTGTGCTGTGCCTCTAGCCAACTTTTAATTTATTTTTTCTTGAGACAGGTTCTCACTGAATTATGTAGGCTGCCTCTGACCTTGAACCTGCAATGTTCCTGCCTCTACCTCCCTTGTTCCTAGGATTGCTATGCCACTGGCATTTGAGATACTAGCAGCACCACCCATGTTGGACAGGTTTCAGATGAGCTTCCCAACTAAGACAGACAAGGGAGAAGGACCTGGCACTCTACTTTAAAGACAATTAGCCACTGAAAGCCCTATGAATAGCAGAGGAGCACTGTCAAATATAGTGCTGGAAAATAAGCCCCCAGCTTGGAAAGAATTCAATAGATGACTAGGAAAGAGATGTCTCCTCAAAGTAGATTTGACCTTAGTGATGAGAATGGAGTTGGGCCATGGCGACCTGCATTTGCTGATGTAGCACCACTCAAACTGAGAAGGAATATAGTGGCTTCAAAATGGGTTCAAATACTTTCAAAAGGTCAAGTGTATGGCACAGTATCAGGTAGTGGTTCATTCTGTTCTTCATAGAGTTGCTAAGAGACCCAACTCAATGGCATCTTACAACAAAAATTTCACTCATAATTGCTCTGATGCTTCTTATGTGTTTCTACTAATTTTTTTTTTTGGTTTTTGAAGTCTTTTAATGCATAGACAGATTATTCAATTTAAATTTTTCTATTGAATATAGGTACTCATTGCTATAAACTTTGATCTTATGACTGCTTTCCCTGAGCCTCATAAGTTTTCATGTGCTATGTTTAAACTCATGTGTTTCAAGAAATTTTTTAATTCTTATTCCTACCTCCTTGAAGATCCAGTGTTCTGTCAAAAGTGCATTGTTCAATCTCTGAGAATTTGTATAATTTCTAAAATTTCCTTGTTATTGACTTCTATTTTTATCCCATTGGTAACCAAAAGATATAGGATAAGATTTTGAATTTCTTAAATTTATTAAGACTTGTTTTGTGATATAATATCTGGTCCATTCTAGAAAAAACTCCATGTGGTGCTGAAAGGAATATGTATTGTTTAGCTGTTGGATGGGGTGTTACTTATATGTCTGTTAAATCCATTTAATCTATTGTTGTTGTTGTTACATGCCATCAAGTTGGGTCTGATTCATAGGAACCTTATGTACAACAGAAACAAACAATCCCTGAAACTGTGCCATGCCCTGCACTATGTCATTGCTTTTCTGCTATTCATAGGGTTTTCAATGGCTGATTCAGGATTGCTTCAGGAGTGGCTTGCCACTTCCTTCTCCCATTTTTGTGGTGCTAGGGATCAAATTCAAGGTCTCAGAGATTACAGAGTAGCACTCTACTGATTCAGCTAAACCCCAGCCCCAATCTATATTATATTTTAATTTTGAAATTCCTTTGTTAATTTTTTTGTCTGGATGATCTGTCCATTGGTAAGAAAGTGTTGTTGAAACCAAGTCCTATTATTGTATTAGAGTTTATCTCTCCCTTTAGGTTTAATGGTGTTTGTTTTATAAAATTCAGTTCTCTGATACTAAATGTATGTCAATTTATAATTATTATATCTTCATTTTGAATTGATCTCTTGATAATATATAGTGACTATCTCACATTTTCTATCTCAATGTCTATAATTTTGGATATAAGAATACGTATTCCTTCTTGCTTTAGATTTCCATTTGCTTGGAATTTAATTTTCCAGTTTTTCACTTCTGTCTGTGTTTTTGCTGGTAAGGTGAATTCCTATTAGACAGCATTTTGTTAGATATTTTGTAAAATGCAGTCAGCCAGTCTGTATCTTCTTAAAGAATTTTTCAAGTTTATGTTCCAGGCTATTATTAATATGGAGGAACATGTTCCTTTATTTTGTTGGTTTCATTCTTGTGCTGAATACCCTTTGTTCTTCTCTTCCTCACTTTTTCATCACTATTGGTAATATTTGGGTTGTTCCTATTTATCTTTTGCATATCTACTTTTCTAGTTATACTTATATTTTCTCATGCCTTGGTGATGGTGGTTATTTTCCTTTCAATTATGCATATAGGACTCCTCTAATCCTTTTTAAGGCTTGTGTTGTCATCATGAGTTCCATCAGTTTTTGCTTAGCTTGTAAGTTGCTTATTTCTCCTTCATTACTAAATTATAGCCTTGCTGGATATCATTGTTTGAATATGAAAATTTCCCCAAAGGTTGTATATTTCAACATTTGGTCCCACAGATGATGGCACTGTGTGTGGAAGCTGTGGAACCTTTGGGAAACAAATTCTAGCTTTGTCAAAGTGGCTCAATGGGGGTGGTCCTTTGGAGATTTTACCCAGATCTGTAGTTCTGGTTGATCTCTGCCTCCTGATATGTCGTAATGTTATGCTTTCTGTAAGATGCTGTCATTGCCAGTTGCCCCATTGCCATATGTCTGCACTGCCTCTATGGTTGAAAATCCTCTAACTGTGAGCTCCAATAAATAATTTGCCCCATAAGCTTGTTTCAAATGGTTTCTCTGTCACAGAAAAATACATAAGACTAACAGAAAGTTGATACTGTAGAATGGGTTCATTGCCATGCAAAAATATGACCATGTGGTTCTTAAAGTACTGGAACTTTTTTTGTGGGAGAAGTTTAAAAGAGTTTGGAGATGTGAGTGAGAGAAGCCCTGAGATGATGTTAGTAGGCCTTGAGGGATGTCTCTTGTGACAGTTCAGAGGAACAGAATCCTAACAACTATGTGGACAAAAAAGACATGGCTCACAGGTTTTCAAAGGAAAATGAGGACTCTATTTGGCATTAGACATAGGCCTTTTATGTTACATTCTTGTAAAGAGCTTGTGGGCAGTATTCCATTGTAATAAAGTTTTGAGTGAAACTGAATTTAAAAGTAATTGACTAACTTGTAAAAGGAAATAATACAAGGGCTGCATAATGTTGAGGCTGTATATAGGTTGTTTCTTGCTGTGTAAGCCAGATTTACAATGAACAAAAACAGAAAATGGCAGAAGAAAAGGATCTGAAAAATATGGAGTTTATTCATTTATTTATTTGTTTCTGTATTAGGGAGTTGAACCCAGGGCCCCACACAGATTTTGCAAGTAGTTTACTACAGAGTTGCACATTCAGTCCCCTTTTAAAATTGTTACTTTGAGACAGGATCTTGATAAGTTATGCAGACTGTCTCTGCCTTTAAATTTTTGATCCTTCTGCCTCTGCCTCCCAATTCTTGGATTACAGGAATGCATGACTGGGCCCAGCTTAAACTGTGTACAGTTTAAAGAAGAAAAAAACATGGCAATGAGGGCAAGTTTAAGGTTGCTGCAGACAGAGCTATTTGGGGCAAGGCGGTGATAACTTTTAAAAAGTTAAGTGCCAGTATACGATATCTCTACTGAGCACAATAAAAATGTCCCATGATAAATCATAAATTGTACAGATTCTCCCCATATAAGATTACTGGGTGTGAAACCATAATTCCACTTGAAAAGAGAATATCTGAAAAGCGAATGTTGCAGGGATGCACTTCTATGAATAGTCCTCCCTGGAAAGAGGTGGGAAACACATAGAGAGGCCACTGCTGCATCTGTAGTTCAAAAGGGCTCAGATACCAACTGAGTTACCAGAAACCCTTGGTGAGGTGTATGTACATGGTGCCAGTTTTACAGGCATGAAGAATGCCAGAGTTATGAGGTTATGGAAGCTGTGACTAAGCTTCCAGGAAATAGCCTGCAAGGCCAGGCAATGTGTACCAGGGTCAGATGCTCTGAAGACACCCATGAACGGTTGATATGTAATGCTTGAAGGGTGGAGCCTAACCTGCAAAGGAGATCCCAGGATTTTGGAGATTCTAATACCATGAGGAAAGCTGCCAGCAACAAGTGCCTCAGGCCAAGAGGGCTATATGTGCTGCAAAGAACGGGGCCGTGAGGGCAGAGCTGCCCAACTCTGTTCAAACCTAGAAGATGCCAGATGCCACATAATGTCACATGTCAGATGCAAGACTTGAACCAACAGTGTTTGTCTGTCCAGCTTCAGACTGACCTTTACTTTCTGTGCCCCTATTCTTCCCTTTTGGTAGGGAAATGCTTACACTGTGCCAGTGTATGTTGGAAGTATGTAACCTGACTTTTATTTTGCCTTGAATCTTAGTAGAGATTTGAACTTGGACTTTTAAACAAGGTTGAGACTTTTAAGAACTTGGGGAGCCTTGAAGTTATACTAAATACATTTTGCATTATGAGATGGTCATGAACATTTGAGGCCAGGGGTGGAGTGTCATGGTTTGAATTTAAAATGTCCCCTAAATGTTATGAGTTTGAACATTTGTTCCCCAGTTGGTAGTGCTGTTTGTGGAGCCTATGGAACTTTGGAAGGTGTGCGATAGCTGTGCAGAAGTGAGTCTCTGGGAGTGGGCTTTTAGGTTTTACCAGGGACTTGTAGTTCCAGTTGCTCTCTGCCTCCTGATCTGTTATGACATGAGGTTCTGTGACATAGGCTGCCGCAGTTGTTTTCCCCACTACCATATGCTTACCCTGCCTCTATGGGTGGAAATCCTCTGAGAACTCCAATAAATTTTTCCTCTCATAAATTTGTTTCAATTAGTTTTTTCATATTAATATGTGAGCTAACACACTTTGTATAGTATTCTTGCTTTGCAGATATTTTCTTTCATAAGTGTAATACATCACATCATTCATTCCTGTTCTATACAACTTCTGCTGAGCAATCTGATTTTCATCTCATGAGGATAATTTTAAATGTGGCTTAATGCTTTTATATTGCAGAGTTTTGAATTATTTCCATATTCCTTTTCTGAATTCTATTAGTATAGTATTGTATAAAGTAATGGGTTTAATTGTAAAATTTTCATATTTGCATATAACGATTATTGCTCATAATCACTCCCTATATTACGTTCTCCCCCCAGTCTCTCCTACTCATGCCCCTTCTCTATCCAAATACTACCCCTTCCATATTCACGATTTTTATATATTTAACATATGAAAGGAAATATGCACTATTTATCTATGTCAGCCTAATTTCACTAAAAATGATCTCTAGTTATTTTCATTTTCCTTCAAGCAACATAATTCTGTGCTTTTTTGTGGCTAACTAGAACTCCATCCATCTTATCTCAAATGACTTAACTTTGTTGTTATCCTTAGCTGAAAAGTATTTTATTGTGAGTATATATCATAAATGCTTTATCCATTAATCTGTTATTGGAGCCCTAGGCTGATTCCATAGCTTGGTTTTTATGAATAGTGCCATAGTAACCATGGATATGTAGGGGTAATTTTAGTGGATGCTGATTTTAATTCCTTTCAGTGTATACCCAATAGTGATATGGCAGGATATGGTAGACCTAGTTTTAATTTTTTGAGGAATATTTATATTGATTTCCATAATCAAAAGTTGGACTAATTTACATTACCATAAGCAATGTATGGGTATTTTTCCCCTACATTCCCTTCAGCAGTTATAGCTCTTAGTTTTCATGATGGTAGACATTTTGACTGGAAAGATACAGCTCAATGTATTCTTGATTTGCATTTCTCTAATAGCTAAGAATGTTGAACATTTTATCATGTTTTTATTAGACATTGTTTCTTTTGAGAAGTACCAGTTAATTTCATTTTCACATTTGATGAATTGATTATTTATTTTGCTGTTTAGAGATTTTAGTTCTTTATGCATTCTGAATATTAATCCACTGTGAGATGAATAGCTGGCAAATATTTTCTTCCATTCTGTAGGCTATCTCTTAAATCTGCTCTATCCTTTCTTGTGCACATGCATCTTATTTTTATACAGTTCCATTTGTCAGTTTTGATATTAATTCCAAATTGTTGGAGTCTTATTCAGAAAGCTATTACCTACACCTATGTGTTAAGATGTTAGAGAGGGACATCTTTGCATCCCCCAAAAGAAACTAACTTGAACACGCTGTATGATCTTTTTAAATGTGTTCTTCAATTCAATTTGGAAGTATTTTATTTAGAATTTTGGTTTGTATGTTTAACAGGGAAATTGGTCTATCATTTTGTTGTTATTGTTTTTCTGTCCTTATGTTATTTTGTTGTTGTTGTTGTTAGGTGCTGTCAAGTTAAGTCCAACTCATAGCGACCCTCATAGGGTTTTCTTTTTTTCTTTTTAAGTTTTTTTTTATTAGAAATTTTTAATGTACATCATAATGTGATTCATTTTGACATGCTTTTCATTGTGACAATTTTCATATATGCAATTTGATAAGCATTATTCTATAGGTTACCCCTTACCCTCCTCTGTTTCCCCCCCTCCCCGCCTTCCCATCTAAGTTTCCCATCCAAGTCTTCTCTATCTTTTACTATGTAGTATTTTTCTATATGTCCTTGGGTTCCAGTTCTGTTTAAGATAGAAACTTTTCCTGTAGTGGTCTTTTTTTCTATCTTGTTAGAACAATTACATGCGATTTCTAGTCCATTTATATTGACCTCATTCTTATCTTCCCTCCCCCCCTTTTAATGTGATCTGACCTTTGAGTAGGATTTTTCCTTCTTGTAATTTTGAGTCAGTTCTCTCATATGAGTGAGAACATGTGTCGTTTCTCTTTCTGATCTTGTGTTCGTTCACTTAAAATAACTTTCTCTAATTCCATCCATTTTGCTGCGAATGACCCTATTTCATTTTTCTTGATTGCTGAATAGTATTCCATTGTGTATATATACCATAATTTTTTTATCCATTCTTCTGTTGAAGGGCACTTTGGTTGATTCCATATCTTTGCTACTGTGAAAAGCGCTGCATTGAACATGGAGATGCAGGTGTCTCTGTGGTATGATGACGCATCTCCCTTTGGGTAAATTCCCAATAGTGTTATAGCTGGGTCATATGGTAGATCTATTTTTAGTTTTTTGAGGTACCTCCATATTGATTTCCATAGTGGTTGCACCAATTTACAGCTCTACCAACAATGTAAAAGTGTTCCCTTTTCCCCGCAACCTCGCCAGCATTTGTAGTTGTTTGTTTTATTGATCTTGGCCATTCTTACTGGTGTAAGGTGAAACCTCAGCGTTGTTATGATTTGCATTTCCCTAATGGCTAGGGATATTGAGCACTTAGGGTTTTCAATGGTTGTTTCAGGATTGCCTTGGGAGTGGGTTGCCACATCCTTCTCCCATTTTGCGGTGCTAGGAATTGAACTCAGGACCTCAGAGATTGCAGAACAGCGCTCTACCAACTGAGCTAAATCCCAGCCTTGTGTGACTTTAGCATCAGGGTAATCCTGGATTCTTACAATGAGTGTACTATCATCCCTTCACCTTCCATTTTATTAAATAATTTGTGGAGTGTTGTGCTAGTTATTCTTCAAATATCTGGTAGAATATGCCAATGAATTCATCTGTTTGTGGACTTTTCTTTCTTGGGAGAGTTTCTGTTACTTTTTTAATCTTTTCTCTCATAGTGGGTCTGTGTGTATCCTCTTGGTATAATTTTGGTAGGTCATGTGTGCCAGAAATTTATCTACTATAGATTTTCAAATTTATTGGAATATAGGTTTTCAAAGTATTCCAAGTGATCTTCTGGATTCCACTGATATCTCTTGCAATGTCCACTTTTTAATCAATATTTATCAATTTGCATCTTGTCTCTTTTTCCATTGGGTTAGATAAGGGTTTGTCTGTGCTGTTTATCTTTTCAGAGAACCAAATCTTGTTTTACTGATTCTTTGTATTATTCTTTCAGTCTCCATTTCATTCATTCACATCTTTATTTTATTACTTTTTTCTGATACTGATTTTGAATTTGCTTGTTATTGCTTTTCTAAGATCTTAAGGTGCATTGTTAAGAAATTTATTTGAGTTATTTCTCATTTTAATGTAAGTATTCATAGCCATATACTTCCCATCCAGAACTGCTATTGCTGTTTCTGAAAAATTGTGCTTTCAGCCTCATTTTATTCCA
>VMDO01033307.1:0-18079 GCA_007922755.1 Pedetes capensis
ATGGTTGTGAAAGCTGGACATTGAACAAGAGAGACAGAAAAAGAATTGATGCTATTGAACTGTGGTGCTGGAGACGTCTATTGAATATACCATGGACTGCCAAAAGAACCAACAGATCTGTCCTAGAAGAAGTACAACCAGAGTGCTCCTTGGAAGCAAAAATGGCCAAACTGCATCGTGCATATTTCGGACATGTAGTCAGGAGAGAACAATCCCTGGAGAAGGACATCATGTTTGGAAGAGTGGCAGGTCAACGGAAAAGAGGAAAACCCTCCACCAGATGGATGGACAGAGTGTCTGCACCAATGGGCTTAAACATAAATAAGATTGTTTGCCTGGCACAGAATCAGCAAGTGTTTCGATCTGCTGTACATAGGGTCGCTATGAGTCAGACTCAACTCGACAGCACCTAACAACAACATAAGTGTGTTGAGGTATTTCTGGATCTTCTATTCTGTTCCACATGTCTTCAGGCCTATTTTGTGCCAGTACCAAGCTGTTTTTGCCACCAATGCCATATAGTATAGCTTAAAGTCAGGGATTGTGATTCCACCTGCACTAGTTTTGCAGCTTAAGAGTGTTTTTGCTATATGTGGTCTTTTGTGACTCCATGTGAATTTCTGTATCATTTTTCTATTTCTGTCACTGGAAGTCAGTCACTGGAATTTTAATGAGGATTGCATTAAATCTACAAACTTTTGGCAGGATAGCTGTTTTTACTATATTGATTTTCCCAATCCAGGAGCAGGGAAGGACCTTCCATTTTTTAGTGTCCTCTGCTATTCCTTTCTTTAATGTTTTGATATTTTCCTTGTAGAGATCTGAAGGGTCTTTGGTTAGGTTGATTCCAAGATTCTCAATTTTCTTGTGGGCTATCATGAAAGGTATTGTTTCTGTAATTTCCTTCTCTTCCTGGTTACAGTTGGTGTAAAGAAAAGCTATTGATTTTTGTGTATGGATTCTATAACCTGCGACTTTGCAGGAGTTAATTCTTTCTAGAAGTTTTCTGGTTGAGGTTTTGGGGTCTTTCAGGTATAGGATCATATTATCTGCAAATAAGGATAATTTGACTTCTTCATTGCCACTCTGTATCCCGTTGATTTCTTTCTCTTGTCTGATTGCCCTGGCCAGGACTTCAATTACTATGTTAAATAGAGTTGGAAAGAGTGGACATCCTTGACTTTTTCCAGATATAACAGAAAATGGTTTCAGTTTTTTTCCACTTAATGTAATGTTGGCTGTAGGTCTGTCATAGATGACTTTTATGATGTTAAGGTATTTGCCTGTTATACATATTTTCTCCAGGGTTTTTATCATGAAAAGGTGTTGCACTTTGTCAAAGGCCTTTTCAGCATCAATTGAGATGATCATTTGGTTTTTGTTTGCCAGTTTCTTGATATGTTGGATTACATTAATTGATTTCTATATGTTGAACCAGCCTTGCATATGTGGAATAAATCCCACTTGGTGAATAATCTTTTTAATATGTTGCTTTATTTGTTTTGCCATGATTTTGTTCAGGATTTTCGCATGTATATTCATTAGGGGGATGGGTCTATTTTTCTCTATCTTAGATGAGTCTTTTCCTGGTTTAAGTATGAGGGTGATGGTACCTTCATAGAATGAAATTGGGAGTGTTCCCTCCTTTTCTACTTTTTGGATTAATTTGAGGAAGACAGGTATTATATCTTCTTTAAAAGTTTGGTAAAATTCTGCCGTGAACCCATCAGGACCTGGGCTTTTCTTTGTTGGGAGACTTTTCATTACCTTTTCTATTTCAGTATATGTTTCATTCACTTATTTATTCTATGATTAGCTTTTGTTAGTCATATGTGTTAATAAATTTGTCTATTTCTTCTGTATTTTCATATTTTTGAGAATACATAGTAATCCCTGATGGTTTTCTGTATTTCATTGTAGTCAGTGGTTATGGACCCATTTTCCTTCCTAATTCTTACTATGTTGGTTGTTGTGTGCCGTCGAGTCGGTATCCGACTCATAGCAACCCTCATAGGGTTTTCAGTGGCTGGTTGTTTCGGGATTGCCTTAGGGAGTGGATTGCCAGGACCTTCTCCCATTTTTGGGGTGCTGGGAATTGAACTCGGGACCTCAGAGACTGCAGCGCAGCGCTCTACCAACTGAGCTAAATCCCAGCCCCTTACTATGTTAGTTTTCTCCTTTTTCTTTTGATGAGATTGACCAGAGGAGTGTCTATTTTATTAATCTTTTCAAAGAGCCACCTCTTAGTCTTATTAATTTGTTGAATTTTCATTTTAGGTTCTAATTGAGATATCTCTCCCTTTGTTTTTGTAATTTCTTTTTGCATGCTCCTTTTAGGATTCATTTGTTGTTGGATTTCTAGTGTCTTAACATGCATCATTAGGTCATTTATTTGCCTCTTCTCCACCTTATTGATGAAGGCATTTAATGTTATATACTTCCATCTTAAAACTGCCTTTGCTGTATCCCATATGTTTTGGTAGGATGTGTTTTCATCAGCATTTGATTGCAGGAATTTTTGAAATTCCATTTTGATTTCATCAAAAACCCATTGATCATTCAGCAGCCTATTATTTAGTCTCCATTAGTTTGTAAAATTTCTGGAATTATTCTTGTTCTTGAGCTCCATTTTATTTCATTGTGATCTGATAAGGAACAGGGGATAATTTCTACTTTCTTGTATTGTTGAGGGAATTCTTATGGATTAGCACATGATCTATCTTAGAAAATGTTCCATGTCAAGCTGAGAAGAATGTGTATTCCTCATCATGTGGATGAAATATTCTGTATATATCTGTGAGATCCAACTGGGTTAGGGTGGAGATTAGATTCGATGTTTCTCTGTTGATTTTTCATTTTGATGACCTGTCTCTTGACAAAAGTGGGGTATTATTATTGTCTCTGGTCCAGTAAAGTTCTTTATATTCCATAAAGTTTGTCTTATAAAGCTAGGTGCCCCAGTGTTTGGGGCATAAATATTTAGGAAAGTTATTGGTTCCCAGTTGATTGTTCTTTTTCTTAAAATGTAGTGCCCTTCTTAGTCTCTTCTAATTAGTTTTGGATTGAAAGTTAATCTATCTGATATTGCAATTGCAACACCTGCTTTATTTGTTTACCCCTTACTTTGTATATTTTTTCAAGCCCTTAATTCTCAGTCTATTGCAGTCTTTGTGAGTTAGATGGGTATCTTGAATACTCCATATTGAAGGTTGTTTTTTCCATCCAATTAGCCAGTCTCTGTGTCTTAATTGGTGAGTTAAGACCATTTACATTAATAGTGATTATTGTATGGTAACTATTGTTATGCATCCAATCATTACTTGTTAGTGGTTTATGAATCATGGTTGCTTTGTTGGAGCTTTCCTTATGGAAATTTAAAAAATAGAATTCATTTATTTTATTTTTGTACTTATAGGATACAGTGTAGTATTTTAGTAATGTGCACAATACTAATGATCAGATCAGGAAAACTGGCATATCCATCTCCTCAAACATTGATCATTTCTTTGTGCTAGAAACATTCAAAATCTATGAGTTATTTAGAAATATGCAATCACAGTTATCATGTGCTATGGAACATTAGAAGTTATTCCTCTTATCTGAATGCATACCTGTACCCAATATCCATTCTGTCCCCATCTTCATTCAGCACTCCTGGCCTTCCACCCCTCTGGTAACCACTGTTATGCTCTCTATTTTTATGAGATCAACTTTATAATTTTTCATTTAAGTGAGAATATGTGTTTTTGTCTTTCTGTGCCTGACTTCTTTCACCTAACATAATGCTGTTCAGTCTTATCCATGTTGCTGAAATTGATCAGATTTTACTTTTGATGGTTGAATAATATTCAGTTGTGCATATACACCACATTTACTTTATCCACTCATTCATTAAGGGACATCTATGTTGATTCCATGGGCTAGGATTTAGCTCAGTTGGTAGAGCGCTGCGCTTCAGGCTCTGAGGTCCTGAGTTCAATTCCCAGCACTGGAAAAATGGGAGAAGGGCCTGGCAATCCACTCCCAAGGCAATCCCGAAACAGTCAGCCATTGAAAACCCTATGAGGGTCGCTATGAGTCAGATATCGACTTGAAGGCTCGTAACAACAACAACAACATGTTGATTCCATATCTTCACAATCGTGAATAGTGGTGAAATAACATGATAGTGCAAATATTTCCTAGACATACTGGTGTCCATTCTTTTGGGTATATATTCAGTAGTGAAATTGATAGGTCACATGGTATTTATATTTATGTCTTTGGAAGAAACCTCTATACTACTTTTCATAATGAGTATGTTAATATAAATTCCCTCCAATTGTGCATAAGAGTTCCCCTTTCTCCACATCCTCACCAATATTTGTTATTTCTTATGTCTTTGTTAGTAGATATTCCAACTGTGGTGAGATGATTTCTAAAAATATACTTAATCTTCTGACTACAGTTTTATGTATACAGCAAAGTTGGGTGGAAATTACAGAGAATTCCAGTAAATCCCCTTGCCTCCACACATATATGGCTTCCCCTATTATCAACATTTGAGACCAGACTGCCATATTAGATGAAATCAATGAAATTACCTTGATACACATTATTGTCCAAAGTCCATATATTACATGAGAATACTCTCTGTGTGTTTTGAAAAATGCAGAATGTCATGTATCTACAATTACAGCATCATACAGAATTTGTTTCACTTCCCTAAAATTTGTGTTTTGTTTTTCATCATTCTCTCCCTTCTATCCCTTTGTAACCTGTGAAATTTTAATGTCTATCTAGCTTTACCTGATCCAGAATGCCACATAATTGGACTTATATAGTATCCAGTCTTCTTAAGATTTACAGTCATACCACTCTGGTATCTGATCCCATCTGATCTCAGATCTAAGCAGGGTTGGGCTTGGTTAGTTCTTGGATGGCAGATCACCTGGGAATAGCAGGTGCTGTAGGCCTGGGAGAAGGACCTGGCAGCCCATTCCCCAAACAATCAGCCATTGAAAACCATATGAACAGCAGAAAAGCATTGACACAGTGCTGGGCATGGTATAGTATAGGATATTGTTTTATTTTTTTTGTACATAGGGCTATTATGTACAACAAACCCAACTCAATGGAACCTAAAAACAACCAGAAGCCTTTTAAAGATTGGATTCTTTTAACCAGTAATATGTCTTGGAGGTTCCTTTATGGCTTCTCATGCCTAGAAAAATATTCATTAACTAGAAGTACCCCAACTAATATTTCATTCAATTACTAAAGTTATCTTTGCTGCTTCAAATTTTGGCAATTATGAGTAAAGCTGCTGATAAGCATCAATGTGTTATTTATGTGAAGGTATGTTCCAAACTCATTTGGAAATATATCAAAGAATGTGATACTTGGATCATATAGTGGTTGCTATTAAGTGTCATTGAATCAAGTTTGAATAATGGAAACTCTCTATATAACAGAATGAAACACTCCCTGACACTGTGCCATGCACAAAATGTTTTTTTTATGCTTAAGCCCATTGCTGCACTTTTTCTAGTAAGGACACGTTGGTTCTTTGACAGTCTATGATATATTCAATATTTGTCTACAGCACCATAATTCAAGACCATCAATTCTTCTCTTGTCTCCTTTATTCACTGGCCACCTTTCACAAGCCCATGGTGAGACTGAAAACACCATGGAATAAATCAGGCACACTTTCATCTTCAATGTGACATCCTCACTTTTAACCCTTCAAAGATGTCTTTTGCAACAGCTTTTCCAAATACACTGTGTTTAGATTTCTTGACTGCTGCTTCCAGGGCTGTTGATGAAACAAGCAAAACAAGGTCTTGGACAACCTCAATCTTTCCTCCATTTATTATGAAATTGCTTACCGACCCAGTTGCAAGGACATTTGTTTTCTTGTTGTTGAGGTATAAACCATACTGAAAGCTGTGTTCCTTGATCTTCCTCAGGAAAAGTTTCAAATTCTCTTCACTTTCACCAAGCAAAGTAGTATTGTCTTTATAACACATATAACACAAGTTGTTAAAGAATCTTCCTCCAATTCTGATGCCATGTTGGATGTTCTTCAGATTCTTGGCTTGTTTGCTCAGCACAGAGATTGAAGAGATATAGTAAAAGATACAGAATTGACACATAGTTTTCTTCACTTTAAACCAGGCAGTGTTTTCTTGTTCTGTTTTGTACAACTGCCTCCTGGTTCATGTACAGATTTCTCATGAGTACAATTAAGTGCTCTTGTATTCCCATTCTTTGCAATGTTACCCATAATTTGTTGTGATCCCCACAGTCAAATGTCTTTGCACAGTCAATAAAACATAGATAGACATCTTTCTGGTATCCAATGCTCTTAGCCAATATACATCTGACATCAGCAATGATGTCCTTGGTTTCAAGCTCTCTTGTGGATCCAACTTGATTTTCCAACAATTCCCTGTCAATACACAGCTTCAGTCGCTTTTGAATGATTTTTAGCAAAATTTTACTTGCATGACATATTAATTATATTTGATAATTTCCACATTTGTTTAGATCCCCTTTCTTGGGAATAGGTACAAACATGAATATCTTCTATTCATTTGACCATGTAGCTGTTTTCCAAATCTCCTGGCATAAACAAGTGAGTGTCCCTAGTGCTGCATCTGTTTGTTGAATGATCTCAATTAATATGCCATCAATTCTTGGAGATTTTTATTTTGTCAATGACTTCAAGGGGACTTCCACTTCTTCCTTCAGTACCATTGGTTCATGATCATATGGTACCTCTTGAAATGGATGATCAGTCACAAATTATTTTTTTATAATTACTCTATGTATTCTTTTCATCTTCTTTTGATGTTTCCTGCATCATTTAACATTTTCTCTCTAGAATCCTTCACTATTGTCTCAAGGTTATATGTTGGCTCTAATTTTCTTAAATTTCAGCTTGAGCCTGTAAAGGAGCAATTGATGGTCTGATCCACAATCAGCAACTGGTCTTGTTTCTGACTTCTGATATTAAAATTTTCCTTTGTCTCCGCATATGTAGTCAATATCACTCCTGTATGTTATATCTGGGGTGGGATTTAGCTCAGTTGGTAGAGCACTGCGCTGCAGTCTCTGAGGTCCCAAGTTCGATTCCCAGCACCGCAAAAATTGGAGAAGGGCCTGGCAATCCACTCCCAAGGCAATCCCGAAACAGTCAGCCATTGAAAACCCTATGAGGGTCGATATACGTCAGATACCGACTCGACGGCACCTAACAACAACAAATAACGTGTTATATCTGGTGACTTCTATGCATATATTGTTGTTGTTGTTAGGTGACATCTAGTCAGATTCAACTCATACTGACTGTATGTACAGCAGATCAAAACACTCCCTGATTCTGTGCTAGGCACATGATCTTATTTATGTTTAAGCCCACTGTGGCAGACTCTGTGTCAATCCATCTAGTGGAGTTTTTTGTTTTTGTTTTTGTTATCATTTATCTGCCACTCTCCCAAACATGATGTCCTTCTCCAGGGATTGGGCCCTCTGGACTACATGTCAAAAATACATAAGATGCAGTCTAGCCATCCTTGCTTCCAAAGAGCACTCTGGTTCCACTTCTGGAACAGATCTGTTGGTTTTTCTATCAGTCCATGGTATATTCAATATTCATCTACAGTATCATAATTCAACAACATCAATTCTTCTCCTGCCTCCCTTGTTCAATGTCCAGCTTTCACAACCATATTATGCAATTGAAAATACCATGGCATGAGTCAAGTGCACCATTGTCTTCAAAGCAATGCATCTTTTGATTTCTTGATTGCTGCTTACACGTGTGTTGATTATAGAAACAAGTAGAGAAAAATGGTGGACAACCTCAATTTTTTCTCCATTTTTCATGAAGTCATATACTGACCCTAAGGATTTTTGTTTTGGGATGTTGAGTCACAACCCGCACTGAAGTCTATGTGCTTTGATCTTCATCAGTAAATGTTTCTAATCTTCTTTACTTTCAGCAAGCAGAATTGGGTCATCTGCATAACACAGGTTCTTAAGGAGTCTTCCTCCAATCCTGATGCTGTGTTCTTTTTCATAAAGTCCACATTACCATATTATTTGCTCAGCATAGAAATTGAAGAGATATGGTGAAAGGATATGCCCTGATGCACACCTTTCTTGACCTTAAACCTTGCTTTCAAGTTCTGTTCCAATGATAGCCTCCTGGCCCATGTACAAATTCCTCATGATTACATTTAGGCGCTCTGGTGTTCCCATGCATTGCAGTGTTATCCATAATTGGTTATGATGCACACAGTCAAATGCATTTGCATAGTCGATAAAACATAGACATCTCTCTGATATTCTCTGCTTTTGGCTATTTTCCATCTGACATCAGAAGTGATGTTTCTAGTTCCCTGCCCTTTTCTGAATATGGCCTCATGTTCTGGCAGTTCTCTGTCTATATACTGCTACAGTTGCTTTTGAATGATCTTCAGTAAAATTTTGCTTGCGTGTTATATTAATGATATTGTTCGGTAGTTTCCACATTCAGTTGGATCCCCTTTCTTTGGTATAGGCACAAAATATGGATCCCTTCCAGTCATTGACCAGGTGGTTGTTTGCCAAATCTCTTGGCATAAACAAGTTAGTACCTCCAGTGCTGAATCTGTTTATTGAAACATCTGTATTGGTACTCCATCAATTGCTGGAGCCTTGTGTTTCGCCAGTTCCTTCAAGGCAGCTTCATCCTTTATACTATTGGTTCCTGATCATATGCAACCTCTTGAAATGGTTGGTCATCCACCAAATCTTTTCTTTGTACAATGACTCTGTGTATTCCTTCTATGTTCTTTTGTTGTTTCATGCATCATATAAGTTTTTCCTCTGGAATATTTCACTACTGCGAGTTGAGACTTGAATTTTTTTCTTCAATTCCTTAAACTTGAGAAAAACACTGTGTTCCTTCCTTTTGGTTTTCTGTCTCTAACTCTTTTAACGTGTTATTATAATATTTGTTTTTGTCTTCTCGGGCTGCCTTTTGAAATCTTCTGTTTAGTTCCTTAACTTCATCATGTTTTGTTTTTATTTTAGCTACTTGACATTCAAGGGCAAGTTTCAGAGTCTTCTTTGACATGTAATTTGGTCTTTTCTTTTTTTCCTGTCTTTTTAGTAACCTTTGCATTCCTCATGAATGATATCTTTTATGTCTTACCACAACTTGTCTTGTCTTCTATCATTTGTGTCTAATGCATTAAACCTGTTCTTGAGGTGGTCTCGGAACTCAGGTGGGATACACTCATGGTCATATCTTGGCTCTCGTACAATTGTTCTAAATTTCTTCAGTTTCAGTTTCAACTTGCGTATAAGCAACTGACAGTCCAATCCACAATCAGCACCTAGTCTCATTCTGACAATTGATATGGAGCTTTTCCATCATCTCTTTCCACAAATGTAGTCAATTTTGTTCCTGTATGTTCCATCTAGTGACGTCCATGTGTACAGTCACCATCTATGTTGGTGAAAAAATGTATTTGCTATGAAAAGGTCATCAGTCTGACAAAATTCTACCATGTGATCTACAGCATAGCTTCTGTCAACAAGGCCATATTTTCCAACTACTGAGCCTTTTTATTTCCAACTTTTTCATTCCAGTCACCAGTAATAATCATTATGTGCTGATTGCGTGTTCAATCTATTTCAGATTGTAGAAACTGGTAAAAATCTTCCCTATCTTCATTTTTGGCCTTATTGATGTGTATGTAAATTTGAATAATAGTCATATTAACTGGCCTTCCGTGTTGTTGTTGTTAGGTGCCGTCGAGTCAGTATCCGACTCATAGCGACCCTCAAAGGGTTTTCAATGGCTGACTGTTTCGGGATTGCCGTGGGAGTGGATTGCCAGGCCCTTCTCCCATTTTTGCGGTGCTGGGAATTGAACTCGTGACCTCAGAGACTGCAGCACAGTGCTCTACCAACTGAGCTAAATCCCGTGTAGGCATATGGATATTATTATAACACTGACAGCACTGTATTTCAGGACAGACTTTGAGATGTGTTTTTTGATGATGAATACAACCTTATTTATCTTTACATTGTCATCTCCATTATTGTAGATCATGTGATTATCTGAATCAAAAAGGTCCATTTTAGCTCACTGATGCCTAAGATATTAATGTTTATGTGCTTCCTTTCCCTTTTGATGATTTCTAATTTTCCTAGATTCATACAATGTACATTCCATGTTCCAATTATTAATGGGTATTTATATTTGTTTATTTTCCTTTGAGTTGTGCCACATCAGCAAAGTACCAAAGGCTTTGCTCCATTCCCATGATTAAGGTTAGACTTACTCTGAGTAAGCAAATCTTCCCTAATATTTTTTGAGTGTTTTCTAGCCTGAGAGGCTAATTTTTCTGGAATTATATCTGACAGTGCTTCTTTGCTATTTATAGGGTTTTCAATGGCTAATTATTTCAATAGTGGGCTGCAGGGTAATTCTCTCCAGTCTGTCTTAGTCTGAAGGTTCAGCTTAAATCTGTCCACCATTGGTGACCCTGCTGGTATCTGTAATACTGGTGTCATAGCTTTTAGCATCACAGCAACATGCAAGCCCGTATCGTATGGCAGACTGACACACTAGTGTAAAGGAGAACCATATGATAAAAGTATGTTAGGTTTTTTTGTTTTGTTTTGTTTTGTTTTTTGGAAGAAACTTCCAAACACCTTCCAAAGTGATTTTGTCACTTTGCTTCCTACCAGGAATAAATGAGAGTTCTTGTTGCTCCACATCATCAACAGCATTAATTCTTGTCACTGTTTTAGATTATTCCCATTCTACTAGGTATGTTGTTGTGTTTCATTGTTTTAATTGTAATTTCATTGTGATATATGATGATGAACATTGTTCTATATACTTAATCACCATCAGTGTATCTTCTTTGGTTAGGTATCTTTTAAGGACTTTTAACATTTTATAATCATGTTTTCATTATCTTGTTTTTGAATGTTAAAACATGTTTTTATATTTCAGATAATAGCCATAAGATATATGGTCCTTTTTGTTTCCATATGAATTTTTGGATCATTTTATCTATTTCTGTAAAGTCTGTCATTGGGATTTTAATGGGAATTGCATTAAATATATAGGTTTCTTTTGGTAGATAGTCATTTATACTATATTGACTCACCCAACCCAGAAGCAGGGAAAGTCCTTCCACTTTTTAGTATCCTCTGCGATTTCCTTCTTTAATGTTTTGACCTCCTTGTAGAGGTTTGCAGGGTCTTTGGTTAGATTGATTCCAAGGTATTTAATTTTCTGGTGGGGTACCATGAAAGGTATTATATCTGTAATTTCCTTCTCTTCCTGCTTACAGTTGGTGTAAAGGAAGGCTGTTGATTTTTGCGTGTTAATTTTATATCCTGCCATTTGCTGAAGAAGTTGATTAGCTCTAAAGGTTTTCTAGGTGAGGTTTTGGGGTAGTTTTAGTTAAGTATCATGTCATCTGCAAATAAGGATAGTTTGACCTCTTTATTGTCTATCTGTATCCCTATGATTTATTTCTGTAGTCTGAGTGCCCTGGTGAGGACTTCAATCACAATGTTAAATAGAATAGGAGAGAGTGGACATCCTTGTCTTTCTCCCGATCTTCGAGGAAATGGTTTCAATTTTTTTTCCATTTAATATAACGTTAGCTATATATCTGTCATAGATTGCTTTTATGATGTTAAAGTATTTGCCTGTTATGCCTACCCTCTCCAAGACTGTTATCATGAAAAGGTATCACACTTTGTCAAAGGCCTTTTCAGCATCAATTGAGATGTCCATGTGATTTTTGTTTGCCAGTTTCTTTATATGTTGAATTACATTGATTACTTTCCATATGTTGAGCCAGCCTTGCATCTGTGGAATAAATCCCACCAGGTCATGGTGAACAATCTTCTTAACATGTTCCTGAATTCAGTTTGCCAGTATTTTGTTCAGGATTTTTGCATCTATGTTCATAAAGGAAATGAGTCTATAATTCTCTCTTAGATGTATCCTTTCCTGGTTTAGGTATCAGAGTGATGGTAGCTTTGTAGAATGAGTTTGGGAGTGCTCCCTCCTTTTCTGCTGTTTGAAATAATTTGAGGAAGACAGGCATTAATTCTTCTTTAAAAGTTAGGTAAAATTCTGTTATGAACGCATCAGCTCTTGTACTCTTCTTTGTTGGGAGACTGTTTATTACCTTTTCTATTTCTGCATATGTAATGGGTTCACTTAGGTCACCTGTCTTCTAGGGTCAGTTTTGGTAAATCATATGTGTTAATAAATTTATCAATTTGTTCTGTATTTTTGTATTTTGGGAAATACAATGTCTCAATGTATTCCCTAATGATTTTCTGTATTCCATTGTAGTCAGTGATTATGATCCTTTTCCAATTCCTAATTTTTACTATGTTGGCTTTTTCCTTTTGCTTTTTGATAAGATTGGCCAGGGGGAGTGTCTATTTTATTAATCTTTTCAAAGAACCACCTCTTAGTCTCATTAATTGCTTAAATTATCTTTTTAGATTCTAATTGAGATACTTCTGCCTTTATCTTGGTAATTTCTTTCTGGGTGCTCCTTTAGGACTGATTTGTTGTTGATTTTGAGGTGTGTCATTAGGTCATCTATTTGGCTCTTCTTTACCTTATTGATGAAGGCACTTAATGCTATAAACTTCCCTCTTAAAACTGCCTTTGTTGTATCACATGTGTTTTGGTAGGATGTGTTTTCATCATAATTTGATCACAGGAATTTTTTAATTTCCATTTTGATTTCTTCAAGAACCCATTGATCATTCAGCAGTGTATTATTTAGTTTCCATGAATTTGTAAAATTTCTGGTATTATTCTTGCTTTTGAGTTCCAATTTTATTCTGTTGTGGTGTGACAAGGTACAGAGGATAATTTCTACTTTTTATACTTATTGAAGGAATTCTTATGGACTAACATATGATCTATCTTGGAACACATTCCATGCACATCGAGTAGAATGTGTATTTCTCATCATATGGATGGAATATTCTGTATATATCTGTGAGATCCAATTAGGTTGAGGTGCAGATTAGGCTCGTTGTTTCACTGTTGATTTTCTGTTTTGATGACCTGTCTCTTGGTGAAAGTGGGGTATTGAAGTCTCCCATAAATAATGTGTTTAGTCCAATAAAGTTCTTTATGTCCCCTAAAGTTTGTCTTATGAAGCTAGGTGCCCTAGTATTTGGACAAAGTATATTTGGTAGCATTATTTGTCTGTGGTTGACTGTTCCTTTTAGTAATATGTAGTGTTCTTCTTTATCTCTTCTAATTAGTTTTGGATTATACGTTAATCTATCTGATATTAATATTGCAATACTTGTTTTTTTTGTTCCCCTCCCCCTCGCTTGGCATATTGTTTTTTGGCCCTTAATTCTCAATCTATTGCAGTTTTTGTGGGTTAGATGAGTCTTTTCATGGCACATATTGAGGGTTTATGTTTTTTCATCCAGTTAGCCAGTCTCTGTCTCTTAATTGGTGAGTTAAGACCATTTACTTTAGTAGTAATTAATGAGAAGTGTCTATTGTTATGTATCCAGTCATTACATGTTGCTGAATTTTGATTCATGCTTGCTTTATTGCTTTCTTGGTTTCCACTCATGTTCAATTATTTGATCTTCTAGGTAGGGTTGCCTATCTCTCCTGTATGTGGTAACTGATTAAGGATCCTCTGTAAAGCTGGTTGCAAATCACTTGACTGTGTCAATATTATGGAATGTCTTATACTCCTCACTATTTTCAAAGAAAATTTTGTTGGGTATTGTATTCTTGGTTTAAAGTTGTTCTTTTTTAGGATGTGAATTATAGGTGTACAGGCCTTTCTAACTTTCAATGTTGAAGTGGAGAGGTCTGGAGTTATTTTAATGGGGTTTCCTTTAAATGTTAGTTGGGTTTTTTTCACTGCCTGCTTTTAAAATTGCTTCTCTAGTGTCCAACTTAAGCATTCATGCTATGATATGTCGTGGGGAGGATCTGTGTTGGTCTACTCTGGGTGGGGACCTGAATGTTTCAGTTGTGTATGTATCCAGATCCTTGATTATCTCCAAAAAATTTTTCTTGAGGATGTCATAAACTAGATTTCCTAATCCTCTAAGGTACATTTCTTCTCTTTCAAGGACACCCTCAATTCTTAAGTTTTGATCTTTCATTCTGTCTGGGGCCTTTTGGAAATCTGTTTTATATTCTTTCATCATTTTTTTTGAATTGGCATTATGTGTACTTAATTTCTTGGATTGAGTCCTCAGTGTGTGAAATTTGTAGCTCAGCCTCATCCAGTCTTGACAAAGAGGATTCTTTTGCAGAGTTTAATTTATTCAGCTTGGCTTTGAGCCAAGGATTGCCACTTGGTTTTTCCTGATCATTTCTAACTGCGAGGAGAATATAGACTCCAGATAAGATATCTTCTTTTCAATGATTTCTAGGGTGCTGGTGGTGTCAGTTTTGATTTCTCTTAGCATAGTAATAACCAAAACTCTGAATTCTGATCCTGATATCTCTAGAAATTGGGATTGTTTGGTGTTTTCTGTTAAGAGACTTTGGTGTGTGGGGTCTTCACCTCCAGTGTGCCCTTTCATGTTTCTTGTAATCCTTTGCTGCAGTTTGCCCATTGCTTTGTCTGGGAATTAGTATCCACCTCCTCCAAGTCTAAAGAGTTTCTCCCTGGTGTTTCTTTGAATTTGGGTGATGATGAATCTCTGACATTTTATTCTCACTCCCCTGCTCCATATCTTGCAGCCTCAGAACCCAAGGCAAGGATCTGCTGCAGGATATGTGTTCAATACTGCTCCCTACAGATTCCCTCTGACCCCTGTATTCCCAGTCCCTGATTGGTCTACTGCCTACACTGTCAGTCCTTGGTTGTCTAGTCTGTGGGGCTCTTATGCTGGATCACCAGCCCTACCAGACTCAAGGTGAGCCTTGTTCTGGACTGGTTCTTCTAGGTTCAGAGAACCAGCAGCTCATGTCACTCTTCTCTGAGCCCTGGACTCTCTATTCCTCAGTTTCCCACTCTCCAGTTTACTATTCCAATGGGGCTTGGAGCTAGGGAGGCAACAGACTGTTTCTCTAGTGGGGGATGAGGAGGGAGAGGAAATGGGGAAAGGAGAGGGAAAAAGAGGAGAGAGAAAACAAAGAATAATAGAAATTAAAATATAAAATAACAAACTAAAAATAGATGTAATTATTGTTGTCGTTAGGTACTGTCAAGTTGAGTCCGACTCATAGCAACCCTCACAGGGTTTCAGTGGCTGTTTCTGGATTGCCTTGGGAGTGGATTGCCACGTCCTTCTCCCATTTTGCAGTGCTGGGAATTGAACTTGAGACCTCAGAGACTGTAGAGCAGCGCTCTACCAACTGAGCTAAATCTCAGCCCAATATAATTATAGAGAATTTTAATCCTAAAAAGTATTTAAAAAGAGAAAATAAGAAAAAATAAAGAATATTAGGCAGTAGAGCACACTAGAGAGCTCAGGCTAGAGTACCTTTCCTACTCTCAGCAACAGTGATAAACCTTCTGAGAGGGCCCTGCCTCATTTCCCTTAGGTGGCTGTTTTTGCCTGGTGTTTTGTAGTCTCTCCTTCCTGTCTGCTGTTGCTAGGAGAAGCTGTGCAGGGTCGTCCATCTTCATTACCCAACATTGTGCCATGTCTGGTACTATTGTCAGTGCTTCTTTGCTATTCTTAGAGTTTTCAATGGCTGATTGTCAATAATGGGCTTCCAGGTACTTCTCCTGTGCCTGCAGCCCCTGGTGTTCCCAGGCGGTCTTCCATGCAAGTACTAACCAGGTCTACCCTTCTTAGCTTCTGAAATCTGACAGAATCGGTTGCCAGGGTGGTATGGTTGCAGGTGTTCTTTATATAGTCTTGATATTAATCCCTTGTCAGATATATAGTTGGCAAAGGTTGTCTCCCATTCTGTGGGATCTCTCTCTACTCTATTAATTGTTCCCTTTGCCATGAAGAAGACTTTTAATTTCATGCAATCATGGTTGTCAATTCATGACACTATTCCATTTAGTATTGAAATCATTTTAAGAAAGTACTTGCCTATGACTATGTGTTGAATTGTGTTTCCTACATTTTCTTCTACTAGTTTCAAAATTTCCAGTTTTATATTTAGATCATTGATCTATTTGAATTGATTTTTGTACAGGTTGAAACATTTGCATCTATTTTCTCTACATGTGAATACACAGTTTTCCCAGCATCATTTGTTTAAGAGGCTATCTTTTCTTAAATGAATGCTTTTTGATGCTTTTGTTAAAAATGAGATGGCAGTAGTTTTTTTTTTTAATTTATTTCTGGGTTCTTTATTCCATTCCGTTGATCTTGATGCTTATTTTTATTCAATTGCCAACCTGTTTTTGTTGCTATATCCCAGTAACATAGCTTGATGTCAGGTATTGTGATGCTACCTGCATTGTTCTTTCTTCTCAGGATTTCTTTAGCTATTCAGGGTTTCTCCTGTTTCCATATGAATTTTAGTATTGTGTTTCTATTTCTGTGAAGAATGTCATTTGTATTTTTCCTTTATTTATAAATGTTTCATTGGTATTTTGATACAGATTGCTTTGAATCTATAGACCATTTTTGGTAGTACAGTCATTTTAACAATATGAATGCTTCTGATGCACAAGCAAGGGAATTCTTTCCATCTTCTGGTTTTTTCTCATTTCTTTTCTTAGTGTTTTAAGGTTTTAAATGTAGAGGTCTTTAGGTTTCTTGGTTAGATTTATTCCTATTTAATTTTTTGAGGCTATTGTGAATGGGATTGTTGTTTTGATTTTATTTTCCACATGTTCATTATTAGTATGTAGAAATGCTACTGGTTTTTCAATACTGACTTTAATCCTTCTACTTTGCTGAAAGTACTTAACAAATGATGGCACCTAACAACAACAAGTTAACAAATGTCAAACTTTTCTGGTAGAGTCTTTAGAGTCTTTTAAGTATAGGATCCTGTCATTTGCAAATAGTGATAATGACTTCTTTGTTCCTTATTTGTATCTTTTTATTTCTTTCTCCTGCTTTATTGCTATGGCTACACCTTCAAGCACTATGTTAAAAAGTAGTGGAGAGAGTGGCTACCCTTGTCCCATTCCCGATTTTAGAGGGAATTATTTCAGTTTTGCCCCATTTAGTTTTACTGTAGGTTTGTTATATATAGACTTTATGATGTAGAAGTACATTCTTTCTACTTCCACTTTCTTCATAACTTCAGTCATAAAGAGATGTTGAACTTTGACAAAGGCCTTTTCTAAATCTATTGAGAAAAATCAAGTGATTTCTGTCCCTAACTCTATTGATATTTTGTGTTACATTTATTGATTTGTATATGTTGAAGCAGCTTTGCATCTTTGGGATGAAATCCAGATGATCATGATGTATGATCTTTTCTCATGTGTTACTGTATTTGGTTTGAATGCACTTTATTGAGGATTTTTGCATCTATGTTTATCAGAGAAATTGGTGTATAGTCTTCTTTTTTGGACACATCCTTATCTAGTTTGGTATCAGGATGATACTGGATTCATAGATTGATTTTGGGAGTATTCATTCCCTTTTTATTTTATGAAATAGTTTGAGGAGGATGGGTACAATTTTTTTTTAAAACCTTGGTAGACTTTAGCTCTGAATCCATAGGAGATTGTTTATTACTGTTTCAACTTCATTAAATGCTATAGGCCACATTAAATTATTTATAGTTTCTTGATTTAATTTTAGTAGGTATTTTGTGTTAAGGAATTTACACATTTCTTATGCATTTTCCTTTTTGGGAAAGTACAAGTTCTCCAAGTAATCCCTGATGATCCTCTGTATTTTATTGGTATCTCTTCTTTTTCAGCTCTCATTTTATTAATTTGGATTTTCCCTCTCTTTCTTTTGGTTTATTTGGCTAAGAGTTTGTTGACCTTGCTTACCTTTTCAAAGATCCAACATTTAGTGTCATTGATTTTTTTGTATTGTTCTTTCAGTTTCAGTTTCATTTATTTCTTCCATGATCTTTATTATTTTTTTCTATTTACTACTTTTGTATTTGGCTTCATGTTTTTCT
>VMDO01033308.1:0-18076 GCA_007922755.1 Pedetes capensis
AAAAAAGAAAAGAAAAGAAAAGAAAGGAACACCAAGGGAATGGTTCTTTGAGGATGGCAAAGACAAACTTTAGAAAAGCATTTTCAACAAGTTTTGTTATTAACAAATTGTTTCTAACACATGCTGAAAAACTGCAATCTCCCTTCTGCTAAAATCAATGAAAACTAAGACTACAATAAGATAGCATTTTTTATCTATTGTGGGCTGGAAAAAAAAAAGACAAGAGTTTGACAATGCAAAGCTAAATAGCAACAGGTATGCTCATACATTACTGGAAGAAATGCAAAATGGTACAACCTTCATAGAGGTGAAAAAATATGTAGAAACTTCTCAACTTATGAAAGGGTCACATTCCCATAAGCTCATTCCAAGTTGAAAATATTAACTTGAAAATGCATTAATCCTCATTACTGAGCATCAGACCTTAGCAACAAGGGATGACATAGGGCATTGGTTGCTTACTCTCGTTTTAGTGTGGCTGCATGGGAACTGGGGCTCACTGCTCTTGCCCAGCCTCAATGGGAGAGTATCATACCACGTATCTCTAGCCTGAGAAAAGTTCAAAATGCAAAGTAGAGCTTCTACTGAATGTATTTCACTTTTGCACCATTGCAAAGTTGAAAGAAAAATCATATAGTTGAACCATCCTTGTTCAGGGATGGTCCATTTGTGTTTATCCTTTCACTTAGCAATCCCACTTCTAAGAATCTATCCAAAAGTGTTAAATTATACATGTATTCAACTATTCATTGCAAGATCATGTGTAGTAAGGCTGAAAACAACCTGGATGTCTATGAGTAAGAAATTGTATAAATAAGTAAGCTCTTACATTTTCACACAGTGAAGTACCATGCAGCTGTGAAAAAAGAATGAGGAAGGTCTTATTCCCCAAAGTGATGAGGAAAGATCAGCAGGGTGTGATCCTGTGTGTGATAAAAAATACGTGTGATTCAAGAAAAGCACAGGACCACGTGGTGTGGCAGTTTTTGAAGATGTACATTATAGAGAAAGGCCTGTCATGGGACTGACTATTCTTTGATTTCTAAAAGTGGAGAAATGAATGTATAATCTTTTTTGCTTCTCCTATGGTCCCAAATTTCAAGAAATATATTTTAAGAAGGTGCTAGATAAATCTTTTAAGGTAGCCAACATGTCTTTTTGATTCTTTTAATGGAACAGATAGGTTGGCATCTCTACTTTACAAACCCAGTTACACATATTACTCATCATCCTTTTTTGGCACACAGTTCTCCTCCAGTCTATCCCACCAACTTCCTAGCTTCCTAAGTACTGTTGATGTTGTTAGGTGATTCCAGCATATTAATATTTATGTGTGACTAATATTTGTATACTCAGTATATGTAGTTAGCATACTGGCTACTTCATTTATCCTAGCTTTATGTCCAAGGCATTTACTGTCTTAGATCTAAAGAGTCATAATTGATTTCTATCCCATTCCGTCTGTAATGGAAATTATTAGCCTAAGTGCTTCTCAAACTGAGTTTTATGAAACTATTGTTTTTTATGTTGGTAAGCTTTTGGTGAACTCCTAGGTAAAAAGAGCTTTGCAAGGTTCCTCATTGCAGGATTTTTCAGAGCCTTTAACAAGCTAATGTGAATTCTAACTTTGTAAGAGGACTAAGGAATGACATTATGTAGTATAAATGCATATTAATATGTATATACCTCATGTCATATATATCTATAAACATACTTGCAGAGCACTTAATTTCATGCTTGTCAATGCACATCCATATTTGCACATACAGCACTTTATAGAGCACCTCCAAATGTGTGTTCATATATGGACGTATCATACTTCTCAAATGTGTTTTGCTCCTTAGCTCTCATTGCTCCAGATATATTGCAAAAACTGTTGCTCCCAGAAAACCCATTGGATAAACATGACCTCCACAAACACCACCTGGCTTTCTGGTGGGAAAATAGCAGGATAAAAAGTGGGTAACTGGTCTATCACCTTAATAATCTAAGAGACAGAGGGACAAAAGATTTTATAGAAAATGGACACATTCACAGACCTTAATATGGATGGACCGTAGTACGAATTTTAATCTCCTTGTTCTAGGTACCGTGACCCAGTTTTCTAAGCATAACAGAAGTTGGCTGCTTGAGGCTTCCATGTCTATTTGTACAAAAGAGCACAACTTCTAGAAGCAAATGTGTTATTGTAGATGTTAGAGAGAAGAAGGGAGAGTTCTAGGTTTTAGAGAAAATAAGTTGTTAAGGGGATGCAACAACTTCTCAGGAAGATCCTAGAGCTAGATAAAAAACTCAGCCTGATTTGTCATCCCTGGTGCATATAACATAGTCTGTTGTCACACATGTACACAGTGAACAAGTTATTGCATAAATTAGTGCATTTAATAAAATACATTTATTGTCATCTAAATGGGAGAAATGGGCTGGGATTTAGCTCAGTTGGTAGAGCACTGCGCTGCAGTCTCTGAGGTCCTGAGTTCAATTCCCAGCACTGCATAAATGAGAGAAGGACCTGGCAATCCACTCCCAAGGCAATCCCAAAAACCCTATGAGGGTCACTATGAGTCAGATGCCGACTCCACGGCACCTAACAATAAATGGGAGAAGGATGTGGCAATCTACTCCTGAAACAATCCGCTATTGAAAACCCTATGAGGGTCTCTACGAGTCAGATTCGACTCCAAGGCACCAAACAACATCATCATCTAAATTCAGCCGGGTTGTACCAGGGATTTATCGATTTAAAACTATGGCCAATGCTGGGGGCGGGGGGGGGGAGGGGAGAAGAAGCTTTTTGTTTCAGAGGGCAGATGTGAGATCACAGGAGATAATTTATAGAAAGCAATCAGACACTAAAACAAAAGCAAAGATGTGTGCCATGAGACATTAGCCATTTGCCTCCACCTTGGAAAGTCACTGAGATGGCCATCTGGAGAAATCCACTCCTCTCCACCATCTTCCCTGGCTGCCTTGACTGTGATGACTGCTTTCCTGCATCCTGGCTGCTCTCTACACCTGGGCTCCTCTTGCTGGAGTTCTACCTGCCCTTTCCAAGACCACGGGACCAAGTTCTGAAATCCCACTTCCCACAGTGCCAGTGACATCTGGGAGAGGTCTGTTCACAGCCGATTCATAGCTCAATTATGCTGATTCATCTTATTTTGACTGCCAGTCATTTTCTATCAACTCATTCTTTTCTTTTTTGTTTTCTTTTTTTCAGTGGTACTTAGGGGCTGAACCCAGAGCCACCTACATACTTTGTAAGTACTCTACCACTCAGTTGCACCCTCAACCCCTCTTTTAATATTTTTCAGCTTGAGTCAGGATCTCACTAACTTTTGCAGGCTGCCTCTGGCCTTGAATTTGAAATCATCCTGCCTCCACCTCCCAAGTCACTGTTAACTACAGGTGTCCCGCCATAATGCCCATCTGAAGCCCACACTATTCTGATGAGAGTGAGAACTACTACTGAACAGGGAGAGGAAAACATACAGAGAGAAAATGAGCTTCAAAAGTACAAAGTAAAATCCCTTTGCTTATAGTGAATATCTTAAAGATAAAACCCAAGGAGAGTTCTCATAGTCTAAGAGATGGGAGAATCACAATGCATCAACTAGCTAATTATATAGGCAGTGGCTGTGCAAGCGGCTCAGTGAAACCACCTCCTGAACAACTGTCATCACCTTTAGTCTGTCGAACTGTCCTTCTGAAAACAACTTCAGACCACTGTTCAAGAGACACAGGATGGGGCTGATCTTATCTACACAGCAAAACCAAGTGGAGACTCAAGCTAATGTGCATTCAAGACCTTGAGCCATTTCCATCACAGGGCTAACATGTTTTAACCTGCACCATTGAATTACTGGATGTCCAAATTCACTGCTTCATATAACACGTAGAAACACAACCTGAAGTTATCTGGAGAATTATCTTCAAAATGCCCTGACCATTCAACTCTCTCTTTTGTAGCCTGCGCAGTTTTCAAACTGCGCAGTTAGAAAACAAGGTTCTAGATTATTTGTCTTATGTCTTTTCTTAAAAATCAATTCAGTTATTAGAAGTTGACTGGCATACATTTGAAACTGTACCCTTTACAATAAAGAAATGAAATAAGAATTTTGGAATAGGCCAGTGAGGAATTGCCTGGAATCAACAGTAATAGCATAACCCACTGGAGAGATTTACTGCTAACTGAAATAGGCATTCCAGAACACACAGGCTTGCTCAGAATGGTGTGACTTTATACACCCGGCACTTTATCCTGTTTTAATCAGGGTTAATTAATTTCAACAATGTCCATGCTGATTTAATGTTCCTGATTAGCTGTACTTATAGCCATGCTCACACATTCAAAATGTGTTTCTGAAACTAGTTTTTGTAGGACCCTTAACATGCCTGTGTAATGTCGTTTCAATGTTGCTTATTATTAAGTAGAAATAATTAACTTGGCACTCTATGAGAAAGCAAAACCTTTTGTTAACATCGGATTTTTTTAAAAAAAGACTGATAATTACTGACAAAAACATGAAACATATCAATCTATCACTACTGTATTTTCTAATTTGCTTCACATCTTAGGTGAAATTATAAACAGGGTACTATTGCCTTGTATGAATGAAAAGTAAAAACTTATATCACTTAGGTTCCAGCTGACAGTTTGGGAAAATAACTACAACCCAATAACTTTATAAAATGTGACATCTTATCCCTCAAAAGAGGCAACAGAGAAAGGAATCACAAGAATGAGTTTAATGTCTGTACTATGTGACTAAAGCCTACTGGGATTTATCTCTACAAAGAATGGTTCTAAACTGTCTTACTTCTAAAAATTGATACTAGAAGGATCATTACATAGATACACAAAAAGACATTCATCTGTAACCACATTGCTTACATAGCAAGATATTAAAAACAGCCTAAATGGTGCTGGTTAACAAAACTAGTAAATCCACGTACTGTGTGGTCATTTTAAAAAAATCAAGTTTCAAAATATTTGAAGGCAAAGAAATACACGAGTCAAGTTTTCCAAAAGGCATTAGTAAATGGTGTTCACAATGTCATTCTATTTCTGGAAAAAAACACACAAATCATGAATGGAAGCTAATACAGAAAAAAATGTTATCCATAGTTTTACTTCTGGAAGATGAGACTGTAGATAATGCTCTACCATTGCCACGACATTTATAATCAAAAAACAATTACGATGAGCTATGTTTTAATGTAACACATAGGAAAATGCTTAATCTTGTTACAATATAAACCCAATATAAATGCCTAACATCTTAAAAGAAAGGACTAATGATGTGAGACTAATCAGAAAAAGAGATAAAGGATCGAATTCCAGTGAACACAGAGAGAAATACAAATAACTTGATAACTTACATACTCAACTTTAGTCAGAAAAAGTTAAGACAGCAATGATACTCCATTTCTCATCTATCAGACTGGCAAAGGGCAAAACGTTTTGAAAACACACAGTGTTGGTGAGAGTATAACTAACATATGTTCTCATAAGCTGGTAAAAGGACAAACTGACTTACCATCTCTGGAGTACATTTTTTGGATCAAAATAACAAATATGCATATCCTTTCACTCATCAATTATTCTAGTTATTTTTCATACATAAGGATATTGCTTTCTACTTTGTTTCAAGTAGCCAACATTTTGGAAGAATCCTAAAGTACAATTTTGGATAAATGGAAACTTCATCCCCAAATGAAATTTCAGGCAATCATTAAAAGATAGATTTAAATAAAGACGTGCTGATAGGTTCAGATGTAGCAAATGAAAAGCAAAAGTAAAGTATAGTGTGTGTTGTATGCTCTCTTTCCCCTATGGGAAAAAAAAAAAAACTGGCTGGGCCTGGTGGTATACACCTTTAATCTCAGTGACTCACGATGTGGAGGCAGGAGGACCCAAGTTCAAGGCCAAAGGCAGCCTATATAACTTAGTAGACTTTATCTCAAAACACAAAGCAAGAAATGGGAGCATGGCACAGTTGTTGAGCACTTGCAAAAAGCATGCATGAGGCCCGGGGTTCAACTCTCCAGTATGCGCACACACATACAAAGTGATGAAACATTTAATGGACCCATGTGGCTGCATTTGCACAAGCCACTCTTGGAAGAATAAACTAGGACCTGGAAGGAAAGGCGGTTCCTCCAGGGGAGAGACCCCAGAGTCATACGTAACAAGGAGACTTAATTCTCATAGCATGCCCTTATGCACTGTTTTAATTATTTACCCTGTTTGTGTAACCCACTTTGTGTCTATCTTTAGGGACAAATTCAGTTAGTTAACCACTTTAAAATTTTCACCCACGCAGAGAAAGCACTGATAGGAAGACAGATCCCCAAAGGACAGATTGTAGTCTGGGCTTGAATGTGGTGTCATCAGGGCTCCTCCTCTTGGGAGTTAGGCAACCCGTCCCTTCTTTGTTCCTAAGGACAATCATGAAATTCCCTTTCAGCTCTTAGGGAGCTGTGCTTCTAAGTATTTTCCAAAACAGATACTTGTTTTTAAATACCATACAAAACAACAAGTGTTTTGGCACCTAGAATTACATATGACCCCCTCTATCCCTATTGCTCACAATCCATAAGGTTATTCTTTTGAGAATTCCCTTGGCTAAATCAAGAGTTTTCTTGATACACTAGGTCCTATGCTAAGTGCTAGAAATATAGGAATTAACACATCTCCCCATTCACAGTGAATTCACTGTAGGACCTCCCAGCTAGGGAATGCCTACTGAGTGCCAGACTATATAGAGCCTTTAGTAGAGTTGTACCTTATAATAGTCACATGAACCCCTGTAAGCACTTAAGCATCTTCAGCTTACACACAAGCAGAAGGCAAGGATGGGAGAAAGCCCCTTGCTGACTAATTAGGAAGTGAAGGCACTGAGGACTCCGATACAGGTGTTCATGACACCCAGTCAAGTACTTTTTACTACTATTTCACCTGGCCATCCCTGGTTTGGTGGGAAAAGAAGACAAACTAAAGGATGAGTGAACAGTCACATGATCAGTGCTGAGAGGACTCCCAGGGCTGAATCACAGAGATTTTCACGAAGCTAGCATTCAGGAAGGGTATGGTTCTTGTCAACTGGGTATGTGTGGATTTCTTTCCATAGATTAAGAGAATCACAGCAGTGTCTGTGTCCAGGGCAAACCTTGATGGTGAGATGAACTCAGTCCAACATGTGGCTACATAGATGACATGTGCCATGACAGACAGGCATCCCACTGGGAACGCTAATGCCCACCTTCAGATGCAGTTCAGCGGGCCTAATTCACCTCCAGCACTTAGCTCTGCAACACTGGTCAGGAGAGCCTCAGGAATCACCTTGGTGAAATGCAGATGAAATGGAAAAAGTGGAAACAAAAGTGAACGTGCAGATGGACACAAACCTCTTGGCAGAAAAGTGGCATTCAGTAAACAGTCACCATCTATCAATTCTCAGAGATCTAACAAAGTGACCAGAATTGCAAGGGCAATTGACTTCAAGAGAAATGGCACCACTCATGAAATACTGTTTATACTCTGTTTTCTAACAGTCAGTGAGGCAGTGTTTGGGGAAGTATCTGACATGATTCTAGCCCAGTAATTTCCCCACCTCCTGCTCTCGGTGATCATCTATAGCTCTAATCATCATCTTGGATCACGGATGAGTCTGAGCCTCATCTGGTACCCTTTCCACCCAGTTTTCTTCCAAATGCATTTGATGGCTGATGTGCTTGTTAAGGTTCTTGGACTACGTGTTTCCAGGCATGAAAAGTGTACTGAAATCGATGCCTGCTTCAATGTTCAGTGCCAAGGGGTCTTGGCACAATCAGAAAAGGTTCTCCGAAAGGTGGGAATGGAGGTTGCCTGAAGAAAAAGAAAACTTCCAAGTCAAAAGTGGAACATTAGAAAATGAATTTCCTTCTTGAGTAGATAGAGTATCCTTTAAAATGTGGTCTGTCTACAAGTGTGTGTCTATATTCAATATGCTGCATTTCAAGCAGCAGTGCTGCTTTGATCTTTTGAGCTCCTTTAATACATCGAATGGATTTTTAATACCCATAGGAATATATAAACTATTTCCAAGCTAAACAAATGGAGGGCAAGCTGGAGAGGTAATAAATACACATCTATAGGGTTTGGGTGCCTTGCTAAGCCACTTCAGGTGCAGTAGTGGGCAGAGCAAGGGGGGAACACAGACTGCTCTTTCAGGTAGGGATGGTGGGGGTCACAGCACAAGCCACCACCAGGAAAGAGACAATGCACCGCAGTAATGCAGCTCGCAAACGTCAATAGTGGATACAGCTCTGTGCTCCTCCATTCCACATGCAAATAAACATTCTAAAAATATTCCTTGGCTCTATTGGCCTCCTACCCTCCGGCATGGAAGAGGAAAGCCTCCCTGTGTTGTAAGTGCAGCCAAATTCACATGTGCTCCCACCCCTCTTTCCCACACATGAAGAAATGTACAAATGGGAAATTGTTTGTGAGACTAATTCATGTCAGGTAGAGACCTGCCCAGTCATTACAGACATGTGCCCCTCTTATTTTATATCATGGACTTGGGAGGGAAAACAGTAATTTACAACATTTCCTGTACTAAACCCTCTGCAAACACTGCTTATCAAAGAGCAGGTAAAGATAGCAACACTTCCACAACTCCCACACTAACTGGATCCTCAGAGTTGTAATCATCTGGGAATAGGGTGCTTTTTTTCCCTGTGAGCATCTTAGGGATCAGTGAAGCCCTGTTCCCAGTAAAGAGCCTCACTGAACTGAGATTCAGGATCGGTAGAAAAGTCAACCAGAGGTTTATGTCCTAAATTTTCCCATACCTTTGGGCCACATTTCCATCTTTTGGCAATATTTCAATAATTCAAAATAAAGTTCCCAAGATAATCATTTACCTCTTCCTCTCCTTTCTCAAAGTTTAAAGGCGAGACATTTTTTTTAACAACTACAAACTTACAGCACTAATTAAGTCATTCATTGTAAGAGCTAGTATTGGCTTACTCAAACTTGGCCCCATTACTATAATAGAAAAAGAAGGAAGTCCTTTATTAAGGGTTGAGTGGCACCACCTCAAATTGTTGAAAAAACTTTTGGATTTGGCAGTCATGTTTTAAATCTATTAGACAGAAAGATGTCATTTTTAAGATCTAGAAGTTAGTCCTACCATGTTGTTGAGATGCAAAACAGGAAGGAGCAAGAAGATACGCGGAGGTGGTCTCTGCTACTCTTCTCTGCTACTCTTCCACTGCTACTTGGGCTTGACTGTGAAATTCAGAGGGAAGAACTACTTTGACTTGGGTGCTCCACAGTTCTGCACATGACCACTCAAGACGGCACTGTTTAAGGGAGCAAATGACAGGAAGGGACAACATGGGGGAAATAAGATGCATGGCCCTGTCCCTACAGGAAAGGATTTGACCACTGGAGTACAAAGTTGCTAGTTTAGAAAATTAAAGTCAGCACATTTGAAAAGACCACTGATTATTTCATGGGAAACAGAATCACATTTATTTACTCAGTTTAAACAAGATTGAGGACAGCAGTTTGGCAAGAATCTAACAAAGCAGGAGATACAAAAATATTTCAGCAAATTAGTATATGCTTGCAAACTAAGTAGTCAAAAACTGTTACATTTTAACACCTACAAATTATATCATTCCTGACACTAATGTTCTCCCACTGGCAGTCTGTATCTAATTTGGATAATGAAGTATCCAATCACTATTGAATGTGTATAGTCTCAGATTTAGAATTCCAACTTTTTTTTTTCAACCAACAGCTCAAGTCGACCCAGGAAGGGGCAAGAATCCAAGAGCTACTTTACCTAGGACAGTCTTATTGGAGCAAAAGCCTTGCCATCTCCTTGTCCTGAATGAAACTATGAATTTTCCCTCCGGGCCGAGAAATACAGGAGAGGACCCTGTCTGGAGTTTTGTGGTTGTCCTGCATCTCTGTCAATGCAAAGACGAATTGGCCGAGGGTGCTGCATAATAATTTCTCCTATTTATGAATCATTTGCTCTACCTTAGGCACTGTGCTAAGTATGAGGGCTGTATATCCTTTTTTGTTTTTAACTCAGGCATATATTCCAAGAGGAGCTTATTATTATTATTATTTTATTGTTGTTCTTATATTATCATGACTCTTGTAGGGATGAGAAAACTTAAGCCCAAAATGTTTAGATAACTGCTTACATACTTTGACCTATTAAGTATGATGGACTATTAAGTATGTAATCCAGCCCTGAAACTCACTCTTTTAGCTTTAGTCAAGAAAAATGCCATATCCCCACTGCGTGGTGGGTCCATTTTATAGGTTGTTTCCAGAAGGCATGCTTGGGAGGAACACCTGTAGGGTCTCATGGGGAGCAGTCTGAGGACTTGGGGTAAATAGCCCACCCAGAGGCAGATTTCAACAGGAAATTGGAGTCCTTGTCAGAAAATGGGATCTCTGAACTATGGTTCTCCGAAATGTCACCCACAAAACATGTCAACACAGCTTCAAGACCAATTACTTTCTTTCAGTATCGTGGATAAACTAAAGGCGTGTGGGGAGAAGTGATGAGAAAAGACAAGCTTTGGGGGCTCGCAAGGAGATGAGCAAAGCTGTGTACAGATCCTGAAGCAAAACCGATGGCAGCATAATTCCTATGAGAAATGGTAAGGGACACTCCCAAAAGGAAAAGCACCCACTATAAAACATAAATGAAACATTGGTTTACCTTAGAAACTAGTATCTTTCCAGTATTGAAATACAATAAGATTTACAGCTCTGACCTTGGACTTGAAATTTTTTTTTTTATTAATTCCTTTTAACTGCCTATCGGTATTTACTTATTTTTGTAATTGGTTCTTCTTCTAATGAAATCTTTGGAAGGGAGCAGGGGAGGTTATCAAGAGGTAAGGAAATGTACTGGAAAATCACAAAACATTACACTCTCTTTAGACATCCACTTTTATAAACTTGTTGACAGTCACAAATGCTCAGAAAATATGGGCTGAGTTGTTTTTGATTGCTGTTTGAATAACAGATTAATTTAATAATCAGTGGGATATTGAATGACAAAAATTATTGGTTAGAGGAGCCAAACCACCAACCCTAATTACATTCTTATGTAAATTCTTATTTTCTTTTAGGCTCCTGCATTCTTAATAAACCCCATATTTTTGAAAATCCTTTTAAAAACATTGCATATTCTCTCTCTATGCTATAATATATCTGTCTGAGCTATAGATAGATAAATATTCACTTTTGGGGTTGCCCATTTGAAGGCTTCTATTTGGAGCAACTGAGTCACCTCTGGGTATATTTTCTATACAAAATCACATAGCACGTCTGGAAACAGAGCACAGGAAGACAGTAAGGCGCAGCCGGCCTTCTTTCAAGACCAAAAAGACTTCTACTGTAGGGCTAGAGGCACCAGACGGGACTTCCTGAGTTTTCGCAAACTGTTTACACACCAGGGTCATCTGATCTCATCTAAGAGATGGGCAGCTTGCTCATGAGCAAATGGCAGCTGACTTATGTTCCTGTGGGAAGCTCACCGTTATTTGGGACTGTTGCTCTATGGCTTGTCATTGCTTATGGAACAAAGTAATCGTTGCCTTGAGACTCGTTTGTAATGGACAGTTTTTTATGTTCCATTGCGGAAGGCAAGATGTTTTTCTATGAAAAAGATCTTAGTGCATAATTTCTAAAATACTATAATTTTCACCAAACTCAGTTTCCAGCTTACTTCTGGCCAAATGCTATAGAGCTGTGTTATTTTTGAATGTCATTACTCCTGACCTGAAGTCACCTACAAAGTGGGTCAAAAATTACTAATTGTCTTAGAGAACTAGACTTGAGAAATCTCATTCTTTCTAGGCAAAGGTTGACACATTTCTATCTTAATTAGATATAAAGCACATGTGAAAACTGGGCTTTCTGATTGTCACCAATTATGTTAGCCATTGTATTATCTGTAGGCCATCTGAAGGAAAGTTGACAAAAATCAAATAATATAATTTTCCTCCTTAACACACTACATTCCAAGAATGCAAAGGTCACCCAAAGTGTGAAATACTTCATACTTATGAATATCTTCATGAATACTTCCAATAAGACTCAGATTATAAAATTGGAATTTTATAATTTTACACTATTACAGTAAGACTCAGATATGTAAAATTGTATTTTACATAATGGAGCAAGGAAGGGTAGAAAGGGATATGCAAATACAGGAATACAAGAGCTGAATTCTTCAAAAGCACCCAAGAGAGCATGTTTATGTATCTGCTTCTATGTTGTATGAGCATCACACCATCACAATGTTTTTTCGGGTTAGAAATAAAAGTTATCACAAACTGACTTCTTATTCAACTAGTTAGCTAGCAATCTGTTGGTTTCTAAAAAAGAGGAAGAGAACCAAGTGAAGTTTGTACTCTATTAGATGGATGTGTTTGTAGAGGATAAACATGTGACAAATGGCCCGTTTGAGTGAGTGACCTCTGTTCCAAGAGCCTACCTTATCATTGTGCTTGCTGTCATCTCTCTTTTCACCTGGAATCTGACTGATTTTTCTCCCTCCCTTCAGAGCTTTCTGTTGTTCCATACTAGTGTCAGCAAAGCATCTGAAGGTCTTCAAAGACTAATTCTCTTCAATAAGATCAAAAGGACAACATGATTTGGCCCTTCTCCTTCCTTCCCTTCTCTCTCACCTCTCCTTACCCCCAATGCTATATTCCAGCCTCCCTGAACTCCCAATCATTTGTTGAACAAACCACACAGCTTCTCCCTTGCTAGGTCTGTGCACCTGCTGAGCCCTCCTCTCCTCCTACTTCCTCCAGGGCCCCTTTCCAGTCTTCCCCAAGCCTCCCTCCTGTGCTCCTGGGTACTGCTTACTCTCAAACCATAGTGCATTGAAACTGCCTGCTAACTTGTCTGCAAAGGCCAGGTGGGCAGGAATCCTTCATTGCTGTCTCCTCTGTGATGTGACAACCAAGGAATAATTTACTCAAGTTCTAAGCTATCTTTAAATTTTTTCCTAAGGCCCATTTGGCTTTTGGAGAGAATTCATCAGAAACCTCCTCCAAGGTCATTCATGTATCAGTCTTCATATCCTGTTAACCAAATTGTCATCTCAGATATGAGAGGTACAAAACAACCCAAACCAATCTGTGATGTTAGAAATCAAGATGGCGATCATTTGGTGGTAGATGTGCACTGCGCTAAGGAGGAGACACGTGAGAGGCCCTGGAGGAGCTTGTGATATTCTCTTAATTCTTAACCTGAGTACTGGTTGGACAGATGTGCTTATGTTGTGAGAGCTAATCAAGCTGCTACCTTAGGGTCTGAACAGCTTTCCCTAGGTGTTATATTTCAATGGAAAGATTACTAAAAAAGGAAAGGAAAGGACAAGGCTCCATTCCTCTACCACCCAGACCTATTGGTCTATTGTTTTGTGTCTGGAGTATGCAACTGAGCTGTGGGATAGTGCTCTTGAAATAAAGCTTTGAAAGGAAAATCTTGAGAGCCTGCAGTCTATAGTGTTGCCAGAAAACTGTGGAAGCCTTCCTCAACCCTCCAGACTCCTGTGCATCTTTAGCCTGCTGTGAAGCAGGCTAGTCATGACCACTGTGAATACCTCTAGCTTCAATTGTTTCTATCTTGTTCACTTATGCATCCCCTGAGGCACCAGTGTCATTTTTGGATCATTACAGGAAGGCAATGACCGTCTATGTCTATTAAGAGAAAGCCAACATTTCTTTGGTCTTAAATCTTTAGGTTACTTCTTTAAACAAATTCCATCTTTGGTTTCTAACTATGAGTCAACAGGAAAAATACTGCTTGCCCTCACAATTCCCTATCTTGGTTCCACTTTGTTTTCTCAAGTACAATAAAAATAACTAACTTACTCTATCACGTATGATTGCCTATCTTTTCCTAACAGATACCCACTCATGGAACTTGTAGTTATGGTGGCCAGAGATAGAGTATCCACTTGGTCAAAAAGATTCTCAGTCATAAAATCAGTGGCATCAACTTCACAAAACCACAAAGCCATAAACAGTCAACAACTTCCAAGTCGTACATGACCTGTGATAATCTGTTATGCTGTTCTTTTTTCTATAGAGAATTCTACAGTAATGAGGTGATGTTTGACTGTTAACATTCATATTTCAACAGGATGGTTTGGGGGGTTAAAACATCATAAATAAATGGTATTATATGTCTCAATCCTTTTGAGCTGCTTACACTGGGCTTCTTATGAACAACAAGTTTATTGCTCACAATTATAGCTGCTGGGGAGTCCAGGGTCAAGACACAAGCCAATTCACTGTCTGGAGTAGGTTTGTTCTCTCCTTTAAAGACAGCTTGTTCTAACTCTGTCCTCATATGGTGGAAGACCTTGTTTTATAAGGGTTCTAATCCCATTCAGGGGCTGGGATTTAGCTCAGTTGGTAGAGCATTGCTCTGCAGTCTCTGAGGTCCCGAGTTCGATTCCCAGAACCGCAAAAATGGGAGAAGGACATGGCAACACACTCCCAAGGCAATCCCGAAACAGTCAGCCATTAAAAACCCTATGAGGGTTGCTATGAGTCGGACACGACTCCACAGCACCTAACAACAACAACAATCCCATTCATGGCCTGCAGCCATACCACTGTGGCGTCCGATCCCATCTAATCTTGGAAGCTACGCAGGGTCAGGCCTGGTTAGTACTGGCATGGGAGACCACTTGAGAACACCAGGTGCTGCAGGCTTGGGAGAAGGACCTAGCAACCCACTCCCCCAAAACAATCCACCATTGAAAACGCTACAAATAACAGAGAAACACTAACAATACTGTTTCTTCTGTTGTACACAGGGTCGCTATGAGTTGGACACTGACTGGATAGCACCTAACAACAACAATCTCAATCGTGAAGGCTCTTTCCTCATGACCTAATCTCCTCCTAAAGGCCCTACCTATTGATACTATTACATTGGAGATTAAGTTCTAACATATCAATTGGGAGGAGAACACAAATATTCAGACCACAGCATTGTAGTAGTAGTAGTAGTAGTAGTAGTAGTAGTAGTAGTAGTTAGGGGCCGTGGACTCAGGTCTGACTCATATCGACCCTCATAGGGTTTATAATGATTGAAAATTTCAGGATTGTTTTCAGGAGTGGACTGCCACATCCTTCTCCCGTCTTAGCAGTGCTGGGGATAGAACCCAGGTCCTCAGAAACTGCAGAGCAGCACTCTACTAACTGAGCTAAACCCCAGAAAACAAAAATTGTTGTTATTATTAGGTGCCTTTGAGTCAGGTCTAACTCACAGCAACCTTCATAGGGTTTTCAATGGCTCATTGGGGAGTGCTTTGGGAGTGGATTGCCACATCCTTCTCCCATTTTTAATGGACCTGGGGATCAAACCTGGGTCCTCAGAAAGGGCAGCACAGCACTCTACCAACTGAGCTAAACCCCAACCATTGAAAACCCTATGAGGGTCCTTACGAGTTGCACCCAACTCAGTTGCACATAACAACAAACCAAAGCATTATGGAGTATTAAATGTGGCTGTTTACTGAGTATTTACTTTGTTCCACCCACTGTGCTGAATTCCTAACACAAATTTTCTCAGTTCTTGCAATAAGCCCGAGATATATGATTATCCTCCTAAATCATCCAAGAAGGAGCTGAGCTTCAAAGAGTTAAACTTTCTTGCCAATGGTCACACATGGTAAGTTAGGACTCACACTATGAGCTCTGCACTTCCAAGCTCTCTGAACTAAACCACTGTACTTAACTGCTTTCTTGTGATGGCCCTAGAATGTCCCTAGTCAGAAGAGTCAACTATGACACAGCCGACTGAGCAAATATGAAAGCCACCCTGCTCTAGGCACTGAGACAAGCTGGATGAAACAGTAAAATGAAACAAATATGTTTAAATGTAAGGGAGCTGACAAGAAAAACAAATCAAAACAAAAGAAAGACACTGAAAGCCAACCTGTACATTTACACTAAATGTAAAAAGCTGATAAACTTATGCTTTCTGAGGCTCTGTAAAAGAAAACCAATATTGCCAACGCAAAATCAAAGTTTAAGCTTAAACTACATGCTGCTTAGGGAAAATATTTACTATAATTATATGGTGCAGAAACCCCTAAATAAAGACTTACATAGCAATTATTCTCAGCCAGTCAATAATAAAAGCATCTATGAGAGAAGTCTAAATGCAAATCTTCTGTGACGAGAAACTCAACCCCTATGCTGTTTCCACAGAAACAATAATTGATAGTGAAGATCAGTTCATAGTAAAAAAATACAACAAATTATGTGAGCAAATCATCTACCATAAAAGAAAGCAGAAAGAAAGATGATCAGTATTCCCCTAATTTAAACTATTGTTGTTGTTGTTAGGTGCCGTCGAGTCGGTATCCGACTCATAGTGACCCTCTGTACAACAGGGGAAACACTATTGTCAGTGCTTCTCTGTGGTTCATAGGGTTTTCAATGGCAGATTGATTTTTGGGAGGGGGTTGCCAGGTCCTTCTCCCAAGCCTATAGCACCTGGTGTTCCCAGGCGGTCTCCCACCCAGGTATTAACCAGGCCCGACCCTGCTTAGCTTCGGAGATCTGACGGGATCAGATTCCACAGGGCTACGGCTGCAGGCTGCCGTTGAGTCGGTATCCGACTCATAGTGACCCCCTGTACAACAGGGGAAACACTATTGTCAGTGCTTCTCTGCTGTTCATAGGGTTTTCAATGGCAGATTGATTTTTGGGAGGGGGTTGCCAGGTCCTTCTCCCAAGCCTGCAGCTTCTGGTGTTCCCAGGTGGTCTCCCATCCAGGTACTAACCAGGCCCAACCCTGCTTAGCTTCCGGGAAGAACACTTAAAAGGCTTTATTTTTCAGTACAGAGTGTAAGACTCTGTATAAAAGAATGCATGTATTTTTGAAAGAATAGAACTAGAAAGTCATCCATATTAAAAATGCAATGGATTTTTCAAGTAGACTAGAGATAATCAAAAGAAAATTAGTGAACTGAAATGTGAGTTTTAAAATATTACACAGAAAAATGCACATGAACTAATAGAAGTAAATTTGTATCTAGAATCACTTCTATGAAACTTCAGAACATTATAGAGCATGAACACTATAAAAGCCATCAGAGAAAGGAATAAGCCAGATGATTTAAAAAGGCACAAAGCTAAAATTCAGTAAATAATGGACAACAACTTCAAAATATTCCGATTTAGATTCTGTGGGGTTAAATCATCGCTGCGGAGTACATATTAAAAAAGGCCTTTTAGACAAGGAGAGAATTACCACTCCTAGGTCATTCAGAAGAAACTTCTAAAGTCCTATATAACAAAATATTTTTTAAACCAATGGTGAATAAACAAATTGGTGACAATGGAGGTAAAACATTAATTTGCTATATTGAGCAGTACGAGCAATAAATATTACTAAATTAAAAACAAAGGACTAAAACATTAGAAAATGTTGCAAGAAAGAGATCAGAGGCTGGATGTGATGTCACACACCTTTAATCTCAGCACTCAGGAGGCTGAGGCAGGAGGATAGCAAGTTCGAGGCCAGAAGCCACCTGTATAACTCAGTGAGAACCTATCTCAAGATTAAAAAATTAAAAATGGCTAAGGTTGCAGCCTAGTGGTACAGCACTTGCAAAGTATGTGCAACATTCTAGATTCAACCCCCATGACCACCAAAAAGTAAGCAAATAAATAAATAAATAAGAGAGAGGTTGGGGGGAAGGTAACTTAGAAGATTCTTTGTTTTTTTCTAGAGGAAGGAAGAGACTGTAACCAATAGGAACATATAAAAGACTAAGGGTAGCTACTAAAAGAACACGGAATATTACACCTTATATACTAGTAAGGGCTGGGGCTTAGCTCAGTTGGTAGAGTGCTACTCTGTACTCTCTGAAGACCCAAGTTTGATCACCATTACCATGAAAACAGGAGAAGGATGTGGCAATCCACTCTCAAAGCAATCCTGAAACAGATATTGAATACGTTGTGAAGGTTGCTATGAGTTGGATCTGGCTCCACGGCACCTAACAGCAGC
>VMDO01033309.1:0-18076 GCA_007922755.1 Pedetes capensis
TATTTCTATTTTGGGATTTGGGTTCATTCATTTAAGTTAATGTTCTCCCATTCCATTCATTTTGCTGCAAATGACATAATTTAATTCTTATTTACTGCTGAGTAATATTGCATTGCTGGCTGGGATTTAGCTTAGTTGGTAGAGTGCTGCTCTGCAGTCTCTGAGGTCCCAGGTTCAATTCCCAGCACCACAAAAATGGGAGAAGGACATGGCAATCCACTCCCGAGGTGATCCCAAAATAATCAGCCATTGAAAACCCTATGAGTGTCGCAATGAGTTGGACACAACTCAACAGCACCTAACAACAACAATATTCCATTGTGTATATATACCACAATTTTTCTATCCATTCTTCTGTTGCTGGACATCTTAGTTGATTCTATACCCTTGTGACTGTGAAGGGCGCTTCATTAAAAATGGAAGTGCACCTGTCTCTGTAGTATGATGACTTATTTTCCTTTGTCAATATTTCCAGAAATGGTATAGCTGGGTATATCGCAGTTCTGTTCTTAATTTTATAAGATACATTCATAATGATTTCCAAAGTGGCTGAAATAATTTACAGTCCCACCAGCAGTGCAAAAGTGTTCCATTTTCTCCACATCCTCACCTGCATTTCTATTATTTATTTATTTTTTAAATTTTGGCCATTCTCACTCGAGTAAGATGGAATCTCAATGTTGTTTTAACTTCCATTTCTCTAATGATAGTGATATTGAGAATTTTTCATGTGTCTCTTGGCCATTCATACTTCCTCATTTGAAAACTGCCTGTTCAATTCCATTGGACATTTATTTATTGGGTTAATTATTGTCTTAGTGTTTGATTTTTTTCTTTTCTTTTCTTTTTTTTTCTTAAGTATTGGGGGCTGAACCTAAGACCTTGCACTTGCATGCTTTACAAGTGGTATACCACTGAGCTGCACCCTCAGGCCATTTTCTTACTTTTTGAAATAGGGTCTCACTAAATTACACAGACTGCCTCTGGTCTCAAACTTGTGATTCTCCTGCCTCTGCCTCCCGAGTCACTGGGATTACAGGTATGTGCCAGTGCACCAGGCTACTGTTTGATTTCTTAAATTCTTTTTATATTCTAGAAATTAGTCCTCTGTCAGATGTGTAGGATGAAATGATTTTCTCCTGTCCTGTGGGCTCTCACTTTACTCTGCTGATTATTTCCTTTGCTGTAAGAAGCTTCTTAGCTTCATGCAATCCCATTTGTTTATTCTTTGTTCCATTTCCTGGACAATTAGATTCCTGGGCAATTGGAGACTGGGGCATTTGCTAGTAGGAGACATGAAGATTTAAGATGTGGGTTGAGAAACTGCCTTTAGCATGTATTCAGGGCAATGGGAAAAGATTTTCCAGGTGTTCACAGAGTGATTGATGTCAAAATGATTTTGGACACAGTTAGGACCACAGTATAGAACCCAGAACCCCGGTGATTACTCAGCAGGTGCCTTTATGCCCACTGTTGTTCCAAAACCCTGCTTCCAGGCTGCTCTAGACATACTGGGCACAGGGTTGTGGGTAGGGTAAATGCTGCTGTGCTCAGAGTGGTAAATGACCTCACCTGACTGAAGTTTACTTCCCCTGGAAGCTGCAGTCCTTGGGAGAGACCCCAGAGTTTCACAATCGTTACCTGAGATAGGTAATGTCAGTGCAGCAGTTGTCTATTGAGGAGAGTTCGTCATCTTCACAGAATCTCCTTTCACTGAAGATTTCTGACTCTAAGACTAACTTTGATAATGTGACACAGTGGGCTTGTAAACACAGAAAGAGACAAAAAGGACAATGGCCAGGAAACTTGAAAATTTATCTCTGAGGATGACATAAGTTTACCCTGGGTAAGGCCATGACAGGTACAGCAATGAAAATCAAAGTCAAATACAATATTTTCAGAATAAATGTAAAATTATTAGGTTGATGAGAAAAAAGATTGAAATTTCTATTTACATATAAAACAAGTAAATCTGAATAGATGAATAATTTTAAATTTAAAATTTTAATAGAAATTTAAATTTAAAATGATAGTCGCAGAAGTAAACAATGGAAAGCATCTTTCAGATCATACACTGGTAAGATTTCTGTAGGTTTTTTGTTTAGTGGGTTTTTCAAGAGGTTTTGTTTGTTGAGTGGCAGGCTGTTTGTATATTGGAAGTTTTCTGATTTTTTTGGTAGGTTGTTTCTTTATTGTGGTGTTGAGGATCAACCTAGGGATTCACTCATTTTAAGCTGTTGCTCTACCACTAAGCTACATGTAAAAGTACCTTGAAAAATACTGTGTCCTTAAAAGGATGAGGTGTTCATATAAAGTAACATATTGATTACTACCTTACCTACTTTTGGAATAATACTATTCACATTTCATTAAGAGTCAACATTCATTTCCAAAGAGATTCTTTTTAAAGGAACTCCTAGGCATTAGTCTTACTGATAATCTTGTGCAATCCCAGAGCTCATCTTGACTCTTAGGAACAGAATATGATATAAAGGTATGCAACAGTCACAAGGTTTACACAATAACTGAGAAAATAAAATGACTTATTAAAATGACTATTTCTGGATGAGGCCCTCTGTACCCTTCCATTCCCTGAACAGGCACAATCGCCCTTCACCATGGGATAGGTATTCACCACCTGTCCCCAGTTCAATCCCAAACTTTTTAGCCATGGGAACAATTCAGGAGGCAAAAACTTAATAATCCAAAAGTACTGATGTCAAGATTTTATGGTGAACAAACTGAAGAAGGCTTGATTGGTTGGTAGGTGCCATTGAGTCTGTATTCAACTCATAGAGACTCTACATACAACAGGTGAAACACTATTGTCAGTGCTTCTCTGCTATTCATAGGGTTTTAATGGTTGATTGCTTTTTGAGAGTGGGTTGTCAGGTCCTTGTCCTAAGGCTATTAATACCTGGTGTTCCCAGGAGGTCTGTCATTCAAGTACTAACCAGGCTCGGGACCCGGCTTAGCTTCCAAGATCTGACGGGATCAGACTCCACAGTGGTATGGCTGTTGGCCTGCAATGGCTTAGTGGTGTAAAATACAAGTGGTAATTGTGATGGCTTGGGAAGTGACCAAAAGATAATTACAGAAGATAAAATTTCTGATGAATTCCTAAAAGTTAAAATCTGAATATCTTTCTGAAAATTTGCTTCTTTAGAAAAACATTAGTATAATTTTCTCAAATCTATGGCATGGCCAGATATTCAGGTTCTTCAGCCAAAGTTTTTAATGTCATTGCTTTTTAATTTCAAAATGACTATATCTAGAGCCTTGACATTTCGAGGACAATCTAGATTGCATTTAAAATTATGAAAAACGGAATGCATGCAGACTAGAACTACATAATTATAAATATCTGGCAAATGGATCTCTGATCTCTATTTGCATATTTATTGGTTCAACCTCACATGAGTGCTACAAGTTTTTGGAAATGTGTAGGATTAGGAAAATATTTTGTAACTATATCTTATCAACTTATCAAGTACTATACTATTACTGCATTCTTATATTATTATTCCTACATGAATTTCTTAGCAGTTAGTCATCCTTGGTTTATTCTAAACATTAAGGAGGTGTTAGATATATGCAAAAGAGTATTATGTTTAAGGACAACTTCAGTTTATCAGAATGAACAAATAAACCTTATAAATATTGAAAATGTTAAAATAAAATTTGTGAGAGCTGCCAACTATTTCAGTACAAATTAGAAAGTGTCTTCATCTGAACCATTACACTTAGGTTTGGTAAGTCTAATTCCTCTCCATACCCCCTGGGGTGCTTGAAAGACTGCCACTTAGATCACGGATTCTTTCTTGACTCGGTGTATATTACAGATTATGAGACTTGTTGGCATTATCAATAAATATGTATAGCTGGACTGATGAGGCTTTCATGAAAAACTCTAGGAAGGATCTGAAGTCAAAGACCTCACAGACACTGCTGTGAGGATGACAGTGGTGACCTGAGCCATCAAGACATGGAACATGTTATCCAAGAACTTCAGAATGAAGCCACTGAAACATTCTGGAATGCAGTAACAAAAATACGGGACTCTTGAAATGCATTGCGGCTGTAAAAATTCCACAATTCTTGATCTGACCCTAGTTCCAACTCTGAAGGCCCAGCATCAGCACCTTAAAAAGAATACAAAAGAAACAGAGATTGCTGTTCTGTACAAAGATGCTTTCAATGAGCTGGTTCCCCTTAGGATCCTCTTCAATATTTTCTCATTATTGATATTGGCCTTTGAAGAAATAAAAGCACTGTATATAATAAGAACATGGCCTAAGCCCAGCTGGATGTGACTGAAAACTCTGGATGTGGTATTCCATTTAGCTTCAGGAAAAATCCATTCCTTTTCCATTCATTTGTGTTTTCCAGAACATTCCATTCTGAAATGAAGACAGGAATTGGATGGGCTGAACAAAGCATCGTGATGAAATGCATGTCCTGCTGGGTTAAGCTGTGGTGTTTTTAGTCCCAGTAGTTAGGGCCACAATAGACAAAAATAGAATCAGGAAGGAAACACTCTGTATCCTGTCAGTCATTGCTTTTAGAACTACCCTGACTAAAAGAGCTATTGTGATAATGCTAAAAATTGAGAAGATCACTCCACTGGCCTGCATTGGCAGAATATTTTACTAGTAAGATGCGACTTGAACTTAATACATCTGGCACCTAGCAGGAATGTACTCATCGTTGAGGATCATAACCCAGGGTGATTACAGCAAATATTTTCCATTCTGCCATATTTTAACTGCCCCAGTCACTAAAAAAATCCTCTAATGGAGGAACACACACCATAGAGCTGAGATAGTGATTGTCTACCTCTGTAGTAGCAGCAGGAGCTATTTGGGATCCATGGGTGGGGAAGTCAATGGAGGGAAATAAAGGCAAAAAGCCTTTTCCCCCAGGACTCCTATTCTGGTATCAAGTAGGGACTTTCTGTATTAATTTCCTGCACAGATTTGTTTTTGACAATGACACAATTGGAGATGGACAATCTGTGTGGTGTCTGGAAGTGCAACAGAGAAGCTCCAGAACACACGTGAGGAAAAATTTGGAAAATTTCTAGATTTCAGGGAGTAAGAATGACATTTCCACCTTACTTAATCTGCTTTCCCCAAGGTGGCCCAGCTCAGTGCCTAGTGAGGCCCACAGCCCCTCGATTTCCCCATGGGGGAACTGACAGGAATCATGAGAAAGCACTTGGGTCCTCCAGAATAGTAAGGTGCAGCTCAAGAGGACCCCCTCTTCCCTTCCTACCTGGAGTACTGAGGTTATGTTCAAGGCTGAGTGGTGCAGATAAGCTGGAAGTGGGGAAAGGAATCTTTGAACCCTAATAACCACGGTGAGGACTCCACCTACAGGACTACCCATAAATTGATTGGGACATCTTGTCTGTGGAGAAACACAGTGGGCCACAGGCTCCACAAATACTCCCTCACATCACCTGTTGTCTGCCAGACCAGCTCCCTGAGGGCTCCCTAGTAGGATACATTGCAAACTTCCATAGCAGACACCTGGATTTTTTTCTGAGCACCAGGAGAAGACACAGAGCTGAGCATCTCAGGCAATCATCCTGTGGAATATAAGGAGAAGCTATCTGCACTGCCCCCACACATCTGTCAGTTTGCCACATGATGGGGGCTTGCGTGTTGTGACGAGGCTGAGAGCTCTGATACTGGTACCTCAGATATGAGCAAGGTTACCCATGGTGGACAGGTTTTCACCCAAGCTCCCAGACTAAGACAGACTAGGGAGTAGGACCTGGTGAACCACCCCCGAAACAACTAGCCATTGAAAACCCTATGAATAGCAAAGAAACAGTCAGATATAGTGCTGGAAAATGAGCCCCCCCCAGGTTGGAAGGCACTCAAAAGACTACTGGGGAAGAGTTGCCTCCTCAAAGTAGAGTCTACTGTGATAATGGAAATGGAGTAAAGCCTCAGGACCTCCATCTTCTGATGTGGCATGACTCAAAATGAGGAGAAACAACTGTAAACATCCATTAATAATTGGAACACGGAATGTATGTAGTATGAATCTAGGAAAATTAGAAATCATTAAAAGAGAAATGGAGTGCATAAACATTGACATTCTAGGCATCAGTGAGCTAAAATGGACCAGCATAGGCCATTTTGAGTCAGACAATCATATGGTCTACTATGCTAGGAATGATAAACTAAAGAGAAATGGGGTTGCATTCATCATCAAAAAAGACATTTCAAGATCTGTCATGAAATACAATGTTGTCAGTGATAGAATAATATCCATACGCCTACAAGGAAGGCCAGTTAATATGACTATTATTCCAATTTATGTACCCATCACTAAGGCCACAAATGAAGAAAGGGAAGACTTCTATCAGCTTCTGCAATCAGAAATAGATCAAACATGCAATCAAGACATACTGATAATCACTGGTGACTGGAATGCAAAGGCTGGAAACAAAGAAGAAGGCTCAGTAGTTGGAAAATATGGTCTTGGTGACAGAAACGAAGCTGGAGATCACGTGATAGAATTTTGTCAGGCCAATGACCTTTCCATTACAAATACATTTTTTCAACATCATAAGCAGAGACTATACACATGGACTTCACCAGATGGAACATACAGGAATCAAATTGACTACATATGTGGAAAGGGACGATGGAAAAGCTCTATAGAAAATGTCAAAACAAGACCAGGTGCTGGCTGTGGATCAGATTATCAACTTCTCATGTGCAAGTTCAAACTGAAGCTGAAGAACAGGTATATGAGAGCCACGGTATGTCCTTGAGTATATTCCACCTGAGTTCAGAGACCACCTCAAAAATAGGTTTACTGCATTAGAAACAAGTGATAGGAGACCAGAAGAGTTGTGGCATGACATAAAAGATATCATTCAAGAAGTAAGCAAAAAGTTCTTAAAAAGACAAGAAAAAAAGAAAAGACCAAATTACATGTCAAAAGAGATAGTAGAAATTCCCCTTGAACATCCAGCAGCTAAAGTAAAAGGAAGACATAATGAAGTTAAGGAACTAAACAGAAGATTTCAGAAGGCAGCTCGAGAAGACAAAAACAAATATTATAATGACATGTGCAAGGAGCTGGAGGCAGAAAACCGAAAGGGAAGAACACGCTCTGTGTTTCTCAAGCTTAAGGAAGTGAAGAAAAAATTCAAGCCTCGAGTGGCAGTAGTGAAAGATTCTACAGGAAATATATTAAATGATGCAGGAAACATCAAAAGAAGATGGGAAGAATATAGAGTCATTATACAAAAAAGAATTAGTAGATGACCATCCATTCCAAGATGTTGCATATGAAGAGGAACCAGTGGTATTGAAGGACGAAGTGGAAGCTGCCTTGAAGGTACTGGTGAAACACAAGGCTCCAGGAATTGATGGGATACCAATAGAGATGTTTCAACAAACAGATGTAGCACTGGAGGTGTTAACATGTTCGTGCCAACAGGTTTGGAAAACAGCTACTTGGCCAACTGACTGGAAGAGATCCATACTTGTGCCTATTCCCAAAAAAGGGGATACAATTGTGTGTGCAAACTATTAGACAATATCATTAATATCGCACACCAGCAAAATTCTACTAAAGATCATTCAGAAGCGACTGCAGCAGTATATATACAGGGAATTACCAGAAAATAAAGCGGGATTCAGAAGAGGGTGGGGAAGCAGGGACATCATTGCTGATGTCAGGTGGATATTAGCTGAAAGCAGAGAATATCAGAAAGATGTCTATCTATGTTTTATTGACTATGCAAAAGCATTTGATTGTGTGGATCATAACAAATTATGGATAACACTTCAGAAAATGGGAATAGCAGAACACCTAATTGTGCTTATGAGAAATCTTTACATGAATCAGGAGGCAGTTGTTCAAAGAGAACAAGGAAATACTGAGTGGTTTAAATTTGAGAAAGGTGTGCATCAGGGCTGTACACTTTCACCCTATCTCTTCAATTTATATGCTGAGCAAATCTGAGAAGCTGGACTTTATGAGGAAGAATACAGCATCAAGTTTGGAGGAAGACTCATTAACAACCTGCGTTATGCAGATGACACCACTCTGCTTGCTGAAAGTGAAGAGGATTTAAAACATTTACTGATGAAGATCAAAGATCATAGCCTTCAATATGGGTTATGACTAAACATCAACAAAACAAAAATCCTTATGACTGGGTCAGCATGCAACTTCACAATCAATGGAGAAAAGACTGAGGTTGTCGAAGATTTTGCTTTGCTTGGCTCTATAATCAACACCCGTGGAAGCAGCAATCAAGAAATCAAAAGATGCATTGCTTTAGGAAAAGCTGTGGCAAAAGATCTCTTTGGAGTATTGAAAAGCACAGATGTCACATTGAAGATGAAGGTGTGTCTGACTCATGCCATGGTATTTTCAGTGGCATCATATGGTTGTGAAAGCTGGACATTGAACAAGAGAGACAGAAAAAGAATTGATGCTTTTGAATTTTGGTGCTAGAGATGTCTATTGAATATACCACGACTGCCAAAAGAACCAACAAATCTGTCCTAGAAAAAGTGCAACCAGAATGCTCCTTGGAAGCAAGAATGGCCATACTGTGTCTTACATATTTTGGACATGTAGTCAGGAGAGATCAATCCCTGGAGAAGGACATCATATTTGGGAGAGTGGCAGGTCAACACAAAAGAGGAAAACCCTCCACCAGATGGATTGACACAGTGTCTGCAACAATGGGCTTAAACATAAATAAGATCGTTTGCCTGGCACAGAATCGGCAAGTGTTTCGGTCTGCTGTACATAGGTTCACTATGAGTCGGACTCGACTCGACGGCACCTAACAACAACAACAATTTGCACTGCTCCTTGCTCTGTGAGAGTGACAGAAGGCATACTGTCTTTTTTTTTCTTCTGGCTTTACTGAGATACAATTGCCAATTAATTCATATACCTTCAATTTTATAATATGATAACTTGATACAATCATATATGGTAGAATATTATAATGATATTGTTAACATACCTATCATTTAAAATGTTCACCTCCCTTTCCTTATGCAGACAAAGCACAAGCAAGATACACAGGAATCTCGACTCATGAGCAAAAAGGGATGGATAGTTGCAAAAGACACAGAAATTATGTCAGAAATTCTCAACAGTTACCTACTGAGATTATAAAAAAGCACAAGAAAAATGTGAAAGATGATGAAAGGATGTAAAATGATACAAAGGTGCTCATCAGACTGAGCATTCCTTGGTTGGTTCTGGACTCAGGAGACGTGTGGAAACTGAGTACTGTGAATGTCTTGGACCCACTGCTGGTGTCTATATAGGGTGAAAATCATAGAGCCACTGGCCTACATCATGAGCCCAGAAAAAAGACAGTTCAGGAAACAGTATTAATGTTGTAAACACTGAGCCAGTGATTTCCCCAGGTTCTACTGTGGAACAGTATCCCACTTCTCTTTTCTTCACTCTGTTATTACTACTCCATTTCTGAGACACATACAGCATATACAGAGGAAAAATGGAATTTGCCACTGTGTGTAGGATACAACACAGGGATATTGAGAATCCAACATATTTTGGAGCTTTTACTTTAAGAGTCTTCCAGCAGGACATCATGGTGCTGATTATGATGGTCTGGAAGACACTCAGTTGGCAGGTGGTGCTGATGGAAACAACCCTGTCCACACTTGAACATACAAAAGAACAATGCAGCCAGACTCATTGAGAAATGTTTCAATCCAAAGGCTCCTATAGTCTGAGGAATGCCTTTAGAAAGAATAACTAAGAGGTTGGCTCTGAACAGGTGGTTGAGAATCACCTCTGTGGATCTCAATCTACTTTTTTTCCAGCACTGGGGATTGAACCCAGGGCCTCATGAGTGCATACTTTGCAAATGCTGTACCACTGAGCTGCACCCTCAGCCCATTTTTAAGTTTTTGAGACAGGGTCTCACTAAATTATGCAGACTGCCTCTGGTATCGAACTTGGGATCCTCCTGTGTCTGCCTCCCTCAACCTGCTTTGAGTGAGGTAAAGAGAAACATAATGTTAAAGAAGGGGGAAATTGCCTAGTAATCCAATGAGAGACTGTGACAAAAAGATCACTCCTACTGCCAAGTCCCCAGACGCTGTTTTGTCATTCAGCACATTCTCCTTCAAGTTATGAATTCAGGCATTACTTCGAGTGCAACAGTTCATTCCAGAGTTTTGACACCAAGTCTAACTTTGTTGTATGCTCCTGTGGAATTGCTAAATATTTCAAGAAGCAGAAGGTTTTGGAGAGAATTCTCAGTACAATTCATGTGAAAGTGACTTGTGAAGTGAGATGGTATTAGCCTGGGAGAGAAAGACAAGAGGAAACATAGGTGACCATGTGGATGAATTGACAAATTAAATTATATAAAAATTAACAGAAGACACACATGGCTCTATACAAAGAAAGCATTAAGAGACAGAAGAAGAGAGGGACACAGATAGAAGAGTCAGAAAAAAGAGAAATGTATGTTATTCATGATGAACTTTACAGATTACATAAGACAGTGAAAAATGGAAATTAAGCTAAGACCTCAAAAATGTTAATTCAGCAGATAATAAATACATGAAAAGTATTTTCATATCATTACAAACAATGCACATTAAAAATAAAAAAAATCTGTCTGGTACCATATATACCATTCTGACATCTTAAATGGCAGTGAAAGAAAACATCATGCCTGGCAAGAATATGAAAAACTAAGAGTCTATAAATTATCAGGGTATTGAAATGGGAATAAATATTTTGGAAAACTCTTTGGTAGTATGTGTGTAAATTTATCAAATGTAAATGTATTTCAAAGTTTATTCATTGATTTCTTTTTAAAATAGAATTTTCTTTTTCTTATTTATTGTTTTTATCTTATTTACAAATGTTGGTGGGAAATAGTGCAATAAAAATTGTGCTATTTCCATTCTGCAACAATTACATAAATTTTGGTTACAATTTTATAAACTTACATGTTTCACAGATGCTTTTTATTAATATATAGAAAAATAATCACATGCATTTATGGGTTATATTCCCGTCTGCTCAAGTATTTGTATTGTTGCATCATCTATTTTGAGGTTATTCTTTCCTTCTTTATCCCTCACATTATTCCCCCACTTGCCCCCTTCCTCACCCTGTGCTACCCCTGCTAAACCCCTCCCCCTTCTTTCTACTCTTCATTCATTTTCCCTTCTCAGATAAACCTAATTATATATATGTATATATATGTATATATATAAATTATTAGTTTAAGTTAGATTTAGCTCCCACATATGAATGAGAACATATGGTATTTCTCTTTTTGGGTCTGTGTTCATTCACTTAAGCTGATTTTCTCCAGTTCCATCCATTTGGTGTGCATGACATTATATCAAATTTTTTATTACTGAGTAAGATCGCATTTTGTATATATGCCACAATTTTTAGCCATTACTCTGTTGATGGACATCTTGTTTGGTTCCATATCCTTGTAATGGTGAAAAGTGATGCATGAAGTATGTAAATGCAAGTTTCTATGGCATGATGATTTATCTCCCATAGGGTATATTTGCAGGAGTGGTATAGCTGGATCATACAGGAGTTCTATTATTAGTTTTCTCAGGTATCTCCATATTGATTCCCAGAGTGGTTGAACTTATGTACATTCCCACCAGCAGTATAAAAGGATTCCTTTTATTCCACATCCTCACCAGCATTTGGTATTACCTGTTTTGTTGATGTTGGCCATTCTTACCAGAGTTAGGTGGAATCTCAGAGCGATTTTGATTTGCATTTCTCTGATGGCTAGCGATATTGAGCATTTTTTCTTGCGTTTCTTGGCCATATGAACATCTTCATTTAAGAACTGTTCATTTTTTTTTGCCCACTTGTGTATTAGGTTATTTGTTGTCTTCTATCAGATAGGTAGCATGCAAAGATTTCTCTCCCATTCATTGCTCAGCATCATTAATCATGTGAGAAAAACAAAGAAAAAGAAAATATGTGAAATCTTCTCACACCTGTCATAATTAGTATATGCAAAAAAGTAAGGAAACAAGGAGGTATAAATGAGGAACTGTTGGGATCCTTGTACATTGTGGGTGGGAACGCACAATGGAACAACTTTGGAAAACATTATGGATATTCCACAGCAAAATTAATGACAGTCTTATCATCTGACCCAGCAATTTTACTTCTTGATACTTACATTAAAGAATTGAATTCAAGAACTCAAGTAAGAATTTTTTGCATACTCATTGTAGTACTAGTCACAATATGAAAGATATGGAAGCAATCTAACTATGACTGAGGAAGCAACTGATCAAAATAATATGGTGAATACAGACAATGGGATAATACTCAGCCTTTAAATTAAAGAAATTCTGCAATAGGTGACTATGGATCAAGTTTAAATATATTATACTGTTTGAAAGAAGGCAATCAAAGAAAAAAAGCTATAGCATGATCTCAGTTGTCTGTGTAACCTAAAATACTGAAAGTCACAGGAGCAGAGTTGAATGGTGGTTACTTGGGGCTACAGGGAAGAGCTGGTGGGATGTTGCTAATTAATAAGCACAAAGTCCCAGATAAGTAAATGAACAGGGTCATGCTTGAAGATCAGTGGAACAAAATTAAAGGTCCAGACATACATCCACACAACTTCAGCCACTTGATCTTTGACAATGGGCTAAGGATGCTCAATGGAGAAAAGATGGCCTCTTCAACAAATGATGTTGGGAAAATTGGATATCCATCTGTAGAAAAATGAAAATAGACCCATACCTCTCAATTTGCATGAAAGTCAACTCAAAATTGATAAGACACCTCAATATAAAATCAGAAACCTTTAAACTTCCAGAAGAAAGATAGGAAATATACCCCAACACATATGCATATGAAAGTCTTTTGTTAACAAGACTCCATTTGCCCAAGACATGGCATCAAGAATAGACAAATGAGATTACATGAAATTGAGAAGCATCTATACAGCAAAGGAAACAATCAACAGAGTTAAGGAAGAGTCCACTTTTAAAAGGAATAAAGTCTTTGCATCCTACACATCTGACAGATGTAGAATTTACAAAGAACTCAAGAAAGCAAATCCCAAGATAACAAACATACATATGTGACCCAGCATACAAGTGGGCAAAGGAAATGAACATACAAATGAAGATGTTTGTAGGACTAAGAAACACATGAAAAATGCTCAATATCCCCAGCCATTATTGTGTTTTCAAGTGCCATTGAGTTGTGTCCCTTATAGGGGTTTTAAATGGCTGATTGTTTCAGGATTGCCTTGAGAGTGGATTGCCATATCCTTTCCCCACCCTAGCCATTAGGGAAGCACAAATCAAAACAACTCAGAGATTCCATCTAACCTCAGTAAGAATGGCCAAGATCAACAAAACAAATAATACCAAATATTGGTGAGGATGCAGAGAAAAAGGAACCCTTTTACACTACTGGTGAGAATTTAAATTAGTTCAAGTACTTTGAAAATCAATATGGAAATACCTGAAAAAACTAAGAATAGAACTCCCATATGCCCAGCTATGCCACTTCTGGGAATACACCCAAAGGCAGACAAGTCATCATACCACAGAGACACCTACAGCTCCATATTTAATGCAGCACTCTTCACTATTGCAAGCATATGAAACCAAGATGCCTATCAATAGAAGAAGAGATAGTAAAATTATGGTACATATACAAAATGGAATATTGCTCAGCAATAAAAAAGAATGAAATAATATTATTTGCAGGACACAGGCTCAAAAGGAGAAATGCCCTATGTTCTCACTTGTATGTGGGAGCTGAATCTTAAAGTAAAGAAAAAACTACAGTATACATCAGCAGATATATAAAAATGAACAATTTAACTAAGAAGGGAAAATATAAACATTGTAGAAAGCAGGGGGAGAGTATTCCCAAAGGGAAGTGAAGATTGTGGAATGTAGGAAGGGAGACAATATAAATGTATAAAGTGGGAGAAGATTATCTCAATGTAAATGATGCAACTTCATGAGTACATGAAAAAGTAGAAGAATATAATGTTGCTGTGAAGCTCTGAGAGGAATAAAGAGACAGACAACCAAAAATGTTAGTAAGCTATGGCCAAGAGCTGCCAGGGCTCTCTCTAGCCTCTTCTTATATCTTAATTTTATTTTATTTCAGAGTAATTTTATTTTGCAGTAACAATCACAAATAGAGAAGGAATGCATGAACTTTTTTTTAACCCTATCACTATAATAACAGGTTTAAGTAACCTAACTCTAATCTCTTTGCTTTTACTATGCATCATGTAATTTTGCCAAGCAAAGGTATGATCAACCTAGGCGGCAGGTCAAACTTTCTGGACATTCCCTCCAAATCACAAGAGATAATCAATAAGTGACTTTCCAGGAACCACGACATCAACAAGTGTTCTAAAAACTCCTTATACTGCATGCACCAGTAAACCTTCACATTTTCAAGCAAAGGTCACAGTGACCAGGTGGGCAATTATGCCTCTTTCTCTGTCAAGGCAGGCATCTCGGCCTTTCCAGGCAGCCTTGCTTATCCTGATGTCCTCTCCATGACTGTGCCTGTCTTAGGTTGTCCCTCTGGTTTGAGGAATCTTACCCATGACTGGCTATCCAGTCCTCCTGAGGGCCAAACAGGGTGAAGGGAGATAAATTCACTGTAACATATTTGGGGGTGCAGCACTTTGGGGTAACAATATAACCTATAAATGCATATGAGTTTTACTACATATTAATCCAAACATTCTATAAACTCTGTAATTTGATGAAAGTATAACCAAAAATGATGTAATAGTTGCACAATGGAAAAAGAAAAAGCTGTATTATTCTGTACCTCACAAACATTTCTCAATAAAGGGAAAAAATGTTAAAAAACATATAGGGTTGGAAATCTATCTATGGTGTTACAATCCTACTGAAATTTTTTTTGTAATAAAAATACCAGAGTTTTCAAAAAAGTATAAACATTATTAGAGATATTATCTATGTATTGGGCTAGAGTTTAGCTCATTTGATAGAGTAGTGCTCAGCAATCTCTGAGGACCTGGGTTCAATGCACAGCACAGCAAAAACAGGAGTGTCAGGGCTCGGCTCAGGCACTGCAGAGGTCAGAGCCTTGCCTAGACACCACGTGTGTATTGGGGACCCACTGAACCAGGTTTGGTGTAATGGCCGGTGGCGCCAATGAAGGACCTTGGGAGACCTTCAACAGGGAAAAAAGGAAAGGAAGGTTTATTGGGTGCTCCCCAAGTGGAGTGCAACAAGCAAGCAACCCCTAAGGAAGAGCTATAAGTGCTGGCTCTAAGCTTGCAGCATGCTGCAGGCTGAGTGCTGGAACAGTTCAGCCTTAAAGGCACAGCTACAGCAGCCGGTGTTCCTTTGGGCTGGAGGTCAGTTGGCCTTGACTCTTGCAGTTCGCCTTCTCTGCCTCCCTCCTTCCCAGGGATGGGAGGACTTGGGAGGCTCTTCGTGGCTTGATTGTAGCCTTCGGCGCTTCGGGGCTCCTGGTCTTGACTGCGTCGGCTTGCTTGAAGAGTCTGCTGGAGTAAGGAGCGCTGGTCAAGGTGATGGGGTTCAGTTGGCAGTTAAGGGATGGTCAGAAGTGGTGGAGGGGGAGAAGTAGTAGGGTGGTGAAGGGGGTCCGGGAGCCCTGCTTATATAGGGTCCCAGAGGGGCACGTGACTGGGATTAGCCAATCAGGGCACACACCTGACAGTTACTGCAGATAAACTGACACAACTGCCAGGTAGGGACAGTTATTTAACGAAAATGCCAAGGATAGCCAATCAGGATTAAGGCAGTTAAGGCAGGCTAGGCTGGTCAGGCGCCATCTTTGCTCACTCGATGGGAGGGGCAGGTGTGAGTGAGTAAGATGTGGCCCTGGGGTCCCTCAGGCTATTATGAGGGACTCTAGTTATGGGGTAAATTTAAAAAAACCCCAACACAGGAGAATGATATGGCACTCACTTCCAAAAGCAATCCCAAAATCTTCAGCCATTGAATACTCTATGAGAGTCTCTATTAGTTGGACCTGACTCAACGACACCTAACAACATATGTATTAATTAAAAAAACTTTTTTTGTGGTAATTGGGGTTGAACCCAGGACCTTCCACGTGCATGCTTTGCAAGTGCTGTACCACTGATCTGCATCCCTAGCCGACTTTTTGTACTTTTTTGAGACTGGGCCTCACTAAATTATGCAGACTGTCTCTGGTCTCAAACTTGTGATCCTCCTGCCTCTGCCTCCCACGTCGCTGGGATTACAGGTGTGTGCTACTGTGCCCGGCTTATATGTACTTATTTTTGAAGTTGAATTGAATGATAGTAGCAATGTGTAGTATGATGTTAATTCAAAAGAATGCATTAATCAAATAATGCTAGTTCTACCATGCAACAGGAATGACAGTCAAAGAATTGACAGAAGCATGGTTGTTAGAAGACCACAAGACAATTTGGAAGTGGCTTTTGAAATGTGGAAATGCTGTGGAACTGTAGTGACAATGGAGGCATAAGTATGCAACAGAACCAACAACATGATTACAACTGCATGCAGTTGTGATAATTATGAGATGCATGTGTACTGTGTGTGATGTGCATAAGGGCAGATCCAGGAGACCTCACACACAGCAACTAGTCCTACTTCTTCTCTGGTATTGGAACAGTTTATATCTCATCACAGAAGTCTGTGTCCATGAATCAGTTAGCAGAAAAAGCACATGATACATTCTTAAAACAACAACTTAGGAAGTTTTTTGTCCCAAGATGACTACATGTTACTGGAACCCTCTCTACGTTATACAAAATGTAAAGGTATGCATAAAATTCTTAGCACTGATGACTCCTTGTACTGATTTCTTTTAAGGAAGAAACAAAGGAAAAAACAAGCTTACACTTTTCAATTGTCTGATTATGTTTCACTTTTTTAGGATAATTATATATATCATATACATATATATACATACATATATATATATATATACATACATATATATATATATATTATCATTATGGATTAAATGTAAAATGTTCCCCAAGTCTCATTTTCTGAATGTTTCATCCTCACCTGGTGGCATTATTTTGGGTGTTTAGAAGTTGGGGACCTAGTAGGAGGATGTGGGTCACTGGGGTGTGCTGTGAAGGTTGTATCTGGTCCCTAGCCCTTCTTCCCCATCTACTTTCTGGAGTCTATGACTTGAGTGGCTCTGCTTCATGACACCTTTTGCTCCATGATGGACAGAAACCACAAACAAAATAAAATCCTTCCCTCTTAGTTTATGGTAGGTAGTCTGTCACACTGATGAGTAGTTAAGGTCATAAAGTGTAAAATATAGTGTAAAATGTAATATGCTATCTTATTTTTCCAGCTACCTGGAGGTATAATTGATAGACAAAAACTGTATGTACTTAAAGTAGACAATGGGACTTTTCATATACATAATGTAAAAGATTGCCATATTATTGTATTCTCCAACTGGCATGGTTGCTGTTTCAGGTGTGTGTGGGGAGAATACCTAATATGATGTCTGACTTCAAACATACAATATGTTATTGATAACTAGTGTGACCATGTTGTGCTTTAGGTGACTAGAATTATTTGTATGATAACTGGAAGTTTATAGCATGTGATGAACCTCTCTGCATTTTCCCACACTCTGACTGCTGGGTACAACATTTATTCTCTGCTTGTGTAAGTCCAACAATTTTAGGTTCCACACAGAAGTGAGTTCATGTAGTGCTGGGTGTTCTGTATCTGGCATATCCCATTTAGTATATTGATGTCCAGGTTCATGCAGAATTTTCTTATTTTTATGGCTGAATGTCGTGTGTGTGTGTGTGTGTGTGTGTGTGCGCGCGCGCTTGTGTGTATTTTCTTTACCCACTCATCTAATGCTGAGTATTTGGTATGTTTCCACATATTGGCTATTGTGGCTAATACTGCCATGACATGAAGATATACATATCTCCATGAAATAGTTATCACTTCCTTTGGATATATGCCCAGATGTAGGACTGCAGGGTATGAATAGATCTATTTTTAGTTTGTCATGAAAT
>VMDO01033310.1:0-18070 GCA_007922755.1 Pedetes capensis
AGGGGGGGAGGGGGGAAACATAGAGGAGGGTAAGGGGTAACCTATATGAATAATGCTTATCAAATTGCATATATGAAAATTGTCACAATGAAAAGCATGTCAAAATGAATCACATTATGATGTACATTAAAAATTTCTAATAAAACAAAGAAATAAAAAAAAAGAATCAGCTATTGGGACTGATTATGGATTTTCAAATATTATTCTCAAAACCCAAACTTCACTGGCCCTCTAGGGGCATGGGAAAAGTGATATTCTTTACTAAATGTCACATAAAGGAAAACATGGATGTATTGGTAATGTGGTTTCTCACCACTTAGAAAATGATGTATATGGGGAGACACTCCATAGATGTACATTAATGAACATCAATATACATAAATTATCATAGTTTAACATACCTTATTTCCATGACAACACATTGGAAAGGAATGATAAGTTCTAAATATACATAAACATATGTATATATACATGCGTATGCATACAATTTCAATGAAACTTTCAATGTAGACCTATGTGACAAAATCACCCAGAAGCAGGAAATCTGGTTTGTATTACAGTAGTGCCAGATGAGTTCAAATAAGGGAACAATTGGTATTGGAATGCCTTTTTTAAAGTCAACAAGTAGTGTTTTGAGTAACCAGAGGGTGTGTAATTCTTCACTAGATAGTTAACAGCCCTCATACAGTTGGAAATGAAACTAAGAAGCCTTTACACAATCTTCCTACTCGTAGTGTGATAAATTAACAAAGCCAAACTCAATGCTATCTCTTGGATTTATTAACACATTTCCTTTTGTCTGAGTCCTAAAATCATGAATGTCACTAGTATCAATTGTCCAGGGAAAGTTAGAGCTTCTCAGTAGAGAAAATGATCATGTCTTTTCAGTCCTATTCCAGGGAAGTTATATTTGTATCTTTAAACCAGAGTATAATGAGCCCAATGATGGAATAGTTCATAAAACACTTAAATTTTGAGATGTCTACTGTGTGTCCCATGAAGATTTTAAACCTGATCATGGCTCTTGAAGCATATTTTAGATAAATTAGAGACGCCTGATAGAGCATTCAAGAACACTGAATAGATTTATGACATTCTGCAAATAATTTTCAAATGAGTCCATGGGGATAAAAACCCACACTATATTTCAAAACAACTTTATTCTGTGGCATAATATTTTAGTAATAAAATAAATGTTTATTCACAAGAATAATATATGTATATATCCCCACACACATACATTGTTGGTTTTGTTCTTAGGTGCCATTGAATAGGTGTCCGACTCAGCTACCCTACATACAACAGGCAAAACCCTATTGTCAGCACTTCTCTGCTATTCATAGGGTTTTCAATGGCTGGCTATTTGGGAGAGTGGGTTGCCAGGTCCTTCTCCCAAGCCTACAGCACCTGGTGTTCCCAGGCAGTTTCCCATCCAAGTACTAACCAGGCCCAACCCTTCCTGGCTTCTGAGATCTGACAGGATTGGATGCTACAGTGGTCCAGATGCAGTCTACATACATATATTATAAAATAATTGAGACATAAAATAATTTTAAAGGCCAATTTATAATTCCACCTCACAGATAATCACTGCTGGCATTTCAGCACATATTACATGTGTATATATACATGCATACATATATACATGCAACAGCACCTAACGACAACAACCATATGTACAATGCCTAGCATTCTGCTGCTACATGGTAAGTGCTTAGTCAATATTTGTTAAATTACTGTGGAACTGGAGTTCGCCAACTCAAGGTGTATCCATCCAGTATATATCAGAATTTATCTTTCCATTCAATATAGTTCCATCTGCAAAACAGGGAAAAATGTGCCCAGCCTCATCTTTCTTTTTAGCAAAAGTATGAACAGTACCTATGGGGTAGCCTCTCCTGTATTTTCTAAAGGAAAGTGGTAATCCTATCTATATTTACTGATAATAGGAAGCTCAAGCTTGTCAACCTCATCTGTTCTCATGATTAGGAACTTCTTCACCTTTGGGAAAGGGTCTAATGATACTAGAATTTCTCAGAAGTTGAAAAGAACTGTCATATCTGTGATGTAAATGTGACTTTGCTAATGCTGATTGGCTCAAACAGGTCTGCAGAACTATCCTGCCTCTGTGCCTAGAAATCTGCTTTACTGACCCACCTCAGAGGCAGGAGTTCCATAGAGCCCCCTCTCACCTGAGTGCTCAGTGGAGGCAAACATGAAAACCTGCAGGCAGTGGCTAGCCCAAAGGGTCTGATTCAGAGCCACCTCCCCAAAGAAGATCAAAAGTAATACTCTACCAACACAGAGACACTGAAAAATGGTTGAATGTGTTCTAAATTAAACTGCCCTGGTGCCCTGGTGGTGAGCAGAGATCTGCCAAAATCTTTCAATTAATGACTTTTACCTTCAGGGCAGAGTTAGGCCTGAGAGTATTTCAATAGGTTTTTATTGGAACAGGGTTATTTCAGATATTAAACTGTGTTGCACAAAGTAAAAATAATGTTATTTTTAAGTTGCTACTCTTGTTAAATAAAAGTTGGCAAACATTCCTGGGGTCTGTATTGTGTCTGCCTATTTGTGTATGTGTGTGGCTTTTTCTTGTGCCATAGCCTTATTGATTTTTTAAAAAGTGAACAGCAGTGAATTAGGTAGTAAACGTATTCATATAATCATTTTCATTAATAATGTGTTATAAATAATAGAAGAAAGGTTTTAAGTGTATCATTCTTTACAACGCAATTGAGATACTTTTTTCCTACATCTTCAGCAATAAGTTAATTAGAATCACCTGCATTTCCTTGGGTGGACACCAAATGGATTGCAAACAAAAACAGATTAAAATAGCTGCTGGAGCTCATCGCATACAGATGACACGATTCACAAAAAAAAAAGGACAGCAAGGCACTGACAATGTTCGCTTTGCAAACAATTTTAGAGGAAATTTAGCTCTTGTGACTTCTCCGTAAAAGCTGCTTGTAAGTGTTTTGCTGAAAGGGTAGAATAGCTTTGTTTCTGATCCCTTGATGAGTGAGAGAAATGTTTAAGAAAGATCACTTTACAGAGAGATTCAGGCTGAAATGTGATGACTGTGAGTCAAGCCAAGCCAAAAATTACAGTTCAGAATGAAAGGGGAGGGACGTGGTTTGGGAATCCATTTTCCCACATTCCTGAATCTCAATCATCCCAGCCAATGTTTAAAAAAAAAAAAAAGAATCTAACGGAAAACAATGAGGTCACTTTGTTTAGATGTTTAAAGGAAAATAGGAGTAGAGGGATTAAAAAGAATGACAACAAATATATGAATGTTAAATCAATATCTATTTCAAGTCTAATGAGATCAAAGGCTAGACTTTATATAACTATTATGACTTCATCACAAAAGGAGCCATTTTTCAGTGTTTTCTTCTTATTTGTGTTGGTAAGCTTTTTGTTGCCTGTCTTTAACTTATGAAATAAGCTGTTGCTAAAATTTTAAAGAGGAAAAAGTGTACATGGGCACACAGTAAAGATCACTCCTTTCCAAATTCCCTGCTTTCCCTAGGAATGGAATCTCTGAGAAGCTGATTTTCATTTCTTGAACCTTTTGGGCCCATCCCATTACTATCCAGACCCCAGATTACGCTGGTGTATCTGTTTGCAAACTACCAGATGATAATGAAGTTCTGAAAAAAACACTTTGTTCTAGTTACTCTTACTTATCTTAATGAAATACACTAAGCAAGTCCCAATATTAAAACAATGATTTATTTACATCAGCATGATCACAGTATAACATAACAGTGGAATGAAAACATAAAAGAAACTCAGAGAATGATATGAGTTCAGCCAGTGCAACCTCCTACTTCAATATCTTCCAGCTACATGAAATTTTCCTCCAAGACAACAGCTCTCACTTAATGATAGCCAGAGTCATTGTCAATATTTATCTGCAAGGCTAAGATATTTATAAAAGAAAAGAAAGAAATATAAAGGAATTTATTAAAGACTATTTGTAGTCACCTCATTTCCTATTGTCCAGGAATCATTTTGGTTGGTCATCTTTAGTTTTTTGACGCCACCAATGACGCTAGGGATAATACTAGGTTTTTTCCTACTGAGATTTCATAGTCAAACTTAGGTTCTCTTTGAGATCCGTCTTACCTTGAGAGATTCTCAGATGATCCTAAGATTTGTATAATTCTATAAAACATATTTAGGTCAATCACCCTACAGCCTCAAATTCTTTGTTGAGTCTAGACACATATGTAAGAACCAGTGTATAAGAACTGTGTAGCCACACATGGGATACCATCCTTTATCATTTCACTTTATCCAGATATTAAACACAGCATATGAATGGCTTCAATCTCTATCATATTAACCTTACTGGAACACTTTTCCCCTTATCTTTTCCCTGATGTGCCTAGCATTTAGTAATCCATACATTAAAAAGCATGATTTTACAGACAGTTGCCTCATTATTCAGTCTAAGCAGAACACGAATTGAATTAAATGCATGGAGTTTATATGCAAAAATAAGCCTGATCTGTAAAAGCATTCATAGAAAATGAAGTCAGTAATAAGACTTTTTTATACTGCTCTCATGGTGCTGGTGATGACTATTGAATATACCATGGACTGACAAAAGAACCAACAGATCTGTCCAAGAAGTAGAACCAGAGTGTTCTTTGGAAGCAAGGATGGGTAGGCTGCATCTTACATATTTTGGACATGTAGTCAAGAGGGACCAATCCCTGGAGAAAAACATCATGTTTGGGAAAGTGGCAGGTCAATGAAAAAAAGGAAAACCTTCAACTACATGGATTGACACAATAGCTGCAACAATGGACTTAAACATAAATAAGATCATTGGCCTGGAACAGAATCGAGGAGTGTTTCATTCTGTTGTACATAGGGTCGTTATGAGTCAGACCTGACTTGATGTCACTAACAATAACAACAAATCAACATTTCTGGATTACAAAAGTATGGATAAATATCTTGCATTATGAGGAAACTAGATGTTGTGATGAAAACTAAGTATAAATGTAAGGGGAAAATTCTAATAGTATGGAATAATAGTGGCTTACCTTTATATGTACATTGAGGAGTAATTGCTTTTGTTTTCCTGGTAACTTTTAAAGAATTCAGTGAAATTCTCTTCTATTTATAAAATCTCCAATATCCCATAAAGACAACTGGAAAGATAGGAAACTAGGAAAGTAATGCTACAAATTATTTTCCAAGATTCTTTTCCAACCCTGTATCTCTATATAAAAATATTTAATAATATTAAAAAGCATACGCTGGGCACAGTGGCACACACCAGTAATCCCAGCAACTCGGGAAGCAGAGGCAGGTGGATCTCAAGTTTGAGACCAGAGGCAGTCTGCATAATTTAGTGAGACCCTGTCTCAAAAAAGCTAAAAAATAGCCAGGCACACTCTATAATCCCAGCGGCTCCAGAGGTGGAGCAAGGAGGATGGCAAGTTCGAGACCAGAGGCAGTCTGCATAACTTAGTGAGACCCAGTCTCAAAAAGTAAGAAAATGGGCTGGAGGTGCATCTCAATGGTCCAGCACTTACAAAGCATGCAAGCACAAGGCCCTGGGTTCAACTTCCAGTGCTGGGAAAAAAATAAAAGTTAAAAAATGAGCTGAGGGTGCAGCTCAATGGTATAGCATTTGCAAAGCATGCAAGCACGAGGTCCTGGGTTCAACCCCCAGTACCACAAATATATATATATATATATATATATATATATATATATATATATATATATATATATGCAAGATAGCCAACCCTACTCCTTCCTACACCAATCCTTGTACAATACCCAAATACATTCCACAGACTTTCAAAGGTATAAGTGGTACACTGCAACATCACTAAGGAAACAAGACCAGTAACAAAATTAACACATGAGATATTTTGTCCTTTTCCTTTTGTTGTTTTTAGGTGCCCTCAAGTCAGGTCTGACTCATGGTGATCTTATGCACAAAAGAATGAAACACTCTCCAATTCTGTACCAAGCACATGGTCTTTCTTATGTTTAAACTCATTGTTGCAGACACTGTGTAAGTCTATCTAGTGGAGGGATTTGCTTTTTTCCTGTTGACCTGCCACTCTCCTAAACATGATGCCCTTCTCCCGGGATTGGTCCCTCCTGACTATATGTTCAAAATATGTCAGATGCAGTCTAGACATCCTTGCTTTCAAAGGGCAATCTAGTTGCACTTCTTGGACAGATCTGTTGGTTCTTTTGGCAGTCCATTTTATATTCAATATTCTTCTCCAGCACCATAATTCAAAAGCATCAATTCTTCTCCTGTCCCCCTTCTTCAATGTCCATCTTTCACAAATGTATGATGTGACTGAAAATACCATGGCATGAGTTAGTACACTTTTGTCTTCAATGTGACATCTTTACTTTCAACCTTTTAAAGAAGTCTTTTGCAACAGCTTTTCCCAATACAATGCATCTTTTCATTTCCTGACTGCTGCTTCTGTGGGTGTTGATTGTAAAACTAAGCAAAGCAAAATCTTGGCCAACCTCAATCTTCTCTTGATTTCTCATGAGGTTGCTTACAGACCCAGTTGAAGGCTTTTTGTTTTCTTGATGTTGAGGCACAATCCATACTGAAGGCTGTGTTCTTTGATCTTCATCAGTAAATGTTTCAAGCCCTCTTCACTTTCAGCAAGCAGTTATGTAATCGGCATAATGCAGATTGTTAAATGAGTCTTCCTCCAATTCTGATGGCATGTTCTTCTTCATAAAGTCCAGCTTCTCAGATTGTATGCTCAGCATAGAGGTTAAATATGTACAGTCAAAACATACAGCCCTGATGCACATATTTTCTGACTAAAAACCAAGCAGCGTTGTTTCCTTGTGCTATTCAAATGACTGTCTCCTGTGCTGTGTATAGATTCCTCATGAATACAATTAAGTGCTCTGGTACTCCCATTCTTCACACTGTTATCCATATTTTGTCATGATCCACACATTTATATGCCTTTACATAGTCAATAAAACATACATAAACATCTTTCCGCTATTCTCTGCTTTCGCCCAAAGTCCATCTGACATCACTGACAATATTCTTGGTTCCAGGCCCTCTTCTGAATTCATCTTGATTTTCCGGCAGTTCCCTGTCAATATACAGCGCCAGTTGCTTTTAGATGAACTTTAGCAAAATTTTACTTGTGTGTGATACCAGTGATATCGTTCAATAATTTCTGCATTTTGTTGGATACCCCTTCTCAGTAATAGGCACAAACATAGATCTGCTCTAAGTTGACCAGGTAGCTATTTTCCAAATCTCTTGGCATAAACAAGTGAGCACTTCCAATGCTGCATCTGTTTGTTGAAACATCTCAACTGATTTGGTGCAAATGTCAGCACCTGTCTTCCCAGCTGCCCAAATCAGTTATGAGGTCAGCACAAGTCAGACTGTAAATATGGCCAATATTAATAAATAAATTGTTTGGCTAGAACACTTAATGATTTTATTTCCTAGTATTAACAAGTTGGACTAACAGCCGGATGGAGCATTTGATGATAGTGATCCTAACCACCCACATGTTCAATAAAAAGTCCTTGAAGAGAAGTATTCTTTCTGACTCAAAATTTTATAACACTTGTTCAACAGTCCCATACAGTGTTTCCTTTGTTGTGTGTGCTTCCAATTTTAAATGTGTGGTTTAAATCTGGAATTCACCACTGTAGGACACTGATTACATGAATGAGGATAAAAGTTCTTTTCCATATGAATCTCCTTTAAATAGCTGGTAGATGAAAAACTCATTCATTCAGAAATTAGTAATCAAAAATGAAACAATGAAATCTATACAATGACGTTAGCCCCAAACAAACAAAAGCAGAGGTAGGAATTTTGAAGATAAGTGTTTTGTTATGACATTAAGAGAAAGAGAATAACTTTCTGTAATAATGGTCTCTAAGAAACAAGAGCTCATAGCAGAGATACAAGACGATAGGACAGAATACTAAAGAGAAATGAAAATTTTAAAAAAGGTTCATGTGAAAAATGGAAGAGAAAGATAAAACAATCTTGTTAATAAAGAAAGTGTTGTTAAAGCATAAATGACAACAACAATTCTAGGAACACAGAAAATGACAGTAATGAAAAAAATAAGAGGTTATGGGGAATATTCTAAAACTGGACCTCATATGAACATAGTCTCCCAATGATAGATTGGAGGGCTTTAATAATGAAGATTTTAAATATTCATAATTTAATCCATCAGCTTTATATCCCATGCACCAATAAAAATATTCTTATATAGCAGCATGTCACCAATCTAATGAAACTTTTGTTTTCAACATTTAAAATTCTACCTTTATGAAAAATAAGGTGGGCCTCCCATTCAGGTTGGCAGACTGAGAAAACATCTGATTTCCTTTCCTCAAAAAGAAAAAAATCACAATAAAATAGTGAACAAGATATGTTTAAAAAGAAAGCAAAGCAAGAATGGTGCTGAAACAGAAAAGGTGCCATTAGCAGACCAGAAATAGAAATTCCAGGAAGACAAAGAGCAGATGGGATCAAACAAGTCAAGAAGTTAAAGCAGAAGAAACACTATTCCCATACAACATAATTAGGCACAATCCTTTCCAGGGATGTCCTAAAGAATATCCAAACTTGGAGTCAACAAACAAAAAGTGCATAAATTGGCAAAAAGGCAGTAAATAAAGTAATTCACTAAATAATAAGATCTAACTATTGGGAGAGCTGGGCCCCTTTTCTATCTTGTGCCTTGAAATACATGCAGCAGCTCCATAAGCCTGAAGACAAAAAGTGGCTGGCATCTGAAAGGAAGAGGATGGGGAATGAAGTATGTCAGGACGTTTAAATAGAGAGCTTTGTGTAGGAGCAAAGTAGCTGTACTCTTTCTATGCAGAGTAAAAGCTCCTTTAGTTTGATAGCTGAGAGAATCCCTAGCCTTCTCTCTATTTACTATCCATTCATCCTACAGAAAGCCCTCATTCTGCCTTCTCATTTAAGATCAAAGCTATTTAGGAAAAAAAAAAAAAGATTTGTAGAGATAACAAGTTGAGTAGCCCTTGTATCCAAAATGTTTGGGACTAGAAGCATTTCAGATTTGATATTTTAGAATATCTACATATACATAATGAGACATCTTGGGGAAAGGACCCAACTCTAGATATGAAATTCATTTATAATTCATGTACACCCATATGCATAACCTGTATATGAAGCAAATGTGCATGGTATAGAATTTTCCACTTGTGATATCATGGTGGCATGCATAATGTTTCAGATTTTTGGAACATTTCAGATTTCAGATTCTTGGTTTAGGGATTTTTCAAGTTGTGCAGTGGTACCCTTTTGTGACCACTGTTTATTCTAATTTTTTTTTTTTTTTTTTTTTTTTTTTTTTTTTTTTTTTTTTTTTTTTTTTTTTTTTTTTTTTTTTTTTTTTTGCAGCACTTGGGTGTTGAACCCAAGGCCTCACACATACTTTGAAAGTGGTCTACCACTGGACTATATCACCAGACCCTTTTTTATTTTTTATTTTGAAACAGGGTCTCACTAAGATATGCAGGCTTACTCTAGCCTCAAATTCACAGTCTTCCTGCCTCCTCCTTCCAAGTTGCTGGGATTACAGGTGTGCACCACTGTGCCCAAGTAATTTTGTCTTTCAATTTATAGGGGCAATCTCATGTTTGGACAACACCTGTCCTAAAGAAATTCTAAGTACAGAGAAAAGAGACAATAAATGGAAACTTATATGAAGCAATATAAGAAAATGTTTTGTTATTGAAAGTCCAGATGTAGAATATTTCTGAATAAAATTTACTATTACAAGTTTAAAGAGGAGGGGGAAAAAAAAACCTGAGAGAAAAAACAATTTACCTGCAAAGCATTAGGAGTCAACTTGACCTCAGACTTAACAGCAGGATTGTTATAAGATGATGGAATATTTTTTTAAAATTAGGAAAGATCAAGAAAACAACATAAATATTCTAATTAGCAATTAGTTATAAAGTAACATAACCATTGAAATAAGTGAGCAAAATTACCATTCGCATACTTTTATGAACAAAAAAATTCTTAAATTGAATCCAAAAAGGAATGAATAACTATGGAATATAAGAGCAGACTACTTTGACTCTGCCCAGGAAATGCACTGGCAAATATGGTGGTCACTAGCCACATGTGGTTAAGTTATTCAAATTAAAATGAAATAAAATTCAGTCCCTCTGTTGAATTGATGACATTTCAAGTGCTTAATAGCATCATAGGTGACCTGTGACTACTGGCGTGGACAGCAAAGACATAGAGCATTCTCATCGTTATAGAAAATTTTGCCAGGCAGAACTTAATTTGAGGAAATGAAGAAACCATGAAAGGAAGATGAAAATGCATTAGATCTTAACGTTTGGGAGGTCACCTTTATTAAACAAAATTTTAATGTTAAACTCAATCACACTCTTTTTTAAAAAAAAAATAGTGACTAATATTAAGCCATAGATAAGTTATAAAATATTTAAAGAACAAAATAAAACATTCTAAATTTGGGGATATAAATAATAATAACATAAAGAATAAAACTGAGAAGTGATGAAGCAGAGAAGAGGAAGGGAGAGTAAATGCATTAATTAATTTCTATTTATAGCACAGGTATTTTGATATATTAAGAAATGGAAATAGACAAATGTAATAATTTTAAGAAAGAAGATATATAGGAAAGTGATGAAAACTGAAAATATTAGGCTGTTTGTTTTTTCTGATAGGTTAATAAATGCCATTCAGAGTTAATAAACTAATAAACAGAATATGACACATCAGCATAAAAAGAGTAACAACAAAAAGATCCCTAACTGAGCTGTTAACAATGACTGTCTTTGGAAAGCAGGTGGAGGCAGGTATTTTGTTCTATTGTATATTCTTCTGTATAGTTTATTTTCAGCTTTTACCATGGAAACACATTGCCCCTATGGTAAAAATAAATCTACTTTGAATGGTTGTTATATTGGGCCTTGGGGTGTACAGTGGTAGAGTGCATGCTTAGCATGTACAAGACCATGGGTTCAATTCCCAGCACCCATATATACACAAAATAAATAAATGAAAAGAAATTACCATTTAAGAATGGTTGTTATAAAGTCCCATAATTATTCTATATGATATAATTATTCTCATTTGATGATCAGAATTGTGTCAATTTTTTCCTAATGCAATCATTCTTGGGAAATGACATGACCATTGAAGGACAGGAATCTCACAAGAAATTGTTGTTGTTAGGTGCCATCGAGGCAGGTCTGACTCATAGCAACCCTATGAGTAACAGAAGCAAATACTCTCTGACACTGTGCCATTCCCAGCACTATTGTTAGTGCTTCCCTGCTATTCATAAGATTTTCAATGCTGTATTGTTTCAGGAGTGGATTGTCAAGTCCTTCTCCCTAGCCTGCAGCACCTGCTAATCCCAGGTGGTCTCCTATCCAAGACCTAACCAGGCTGACCATGCTTAGCTTCCAAGATTAGGGAGGATTGGATACTAGGGTGCTATGGCTGCAGACCACAAGAAATTAACAATAACTAAATAATGCTACCATATAGAAACAGCATAAATGCCAGCCATTTAGATGAAGTAGTGATTAAATGTAGACTTAAAATTATATTCTATACTCTGTGTCATTAAACTTAAAGTATGTGAACAGATAAATCAGCAATTAAAGTTGGAAAACACTGCACTTTATAGTAGAAAGATCAGTCCTGAATAACACAAATACTTCTCCGATATTTACTAAGCTCTGAACCCATGTAAGATTTTGGAAGGACAGAGAAAGAAATGTACAGCAGACTCGGGGCAGTCTGAGTGTTCTTGTGCTTGGTGGTGTTTGCCAAAGGAAAAGTCCAGACCTCCAAAGTATTATGAGAATGATTCTTCTTGTGGTAGCTCTGGCATCCTAGGAATAAGGAAGCACCATAAATTTCAGTAGAGGGACTGTTTGTGCATAATTCCCAGCCCATATTTGCAAACTCTAGATATATCTTGTTATGAGTCAGAAACACACGTTTATTTGGGGTACACCTCTCAACCAGGCTCAAATACCACCTCTCCATGGTGTGTCCATCACTGGGGCTACCAAGAATGCTACCTAATCCACAGTTTGCAACTATTTTTAACAGGCTCATTCATATTATCAAAAACTGCCCATATTTTGGCAGATAAGCCAGTCAACTGTGAGCACAGTGCTAGTTTCTAAGATTTCTTTTTGGAAAGTGTCTCAGATTTATGGTGGGAATTACTTATGACAGCTGCATTCTTTCCACTGAGCTTAGACCACCATTTGGTCAAATAACTCCTAATTGTGTGTCTATCCTAGTCTAAGCTTCTTCACAAGAAAAAAAGGAGGGAAAGACTTCTAAAAATCCCCTACAGTAATACCCAATGATTTCTGCCAGTGGGAAACACGATTTTAAAAGATAAGAAAATCAGCTGATGATGAACAAATAAACTATACTTCAGTGAATATGGATTTCTTCTGAGAATTTTTTGTGACTGTTAATGCCAGTCTGATTAAAAAAAAAAATGTACCATGACTTAGTTCCATCATGTTCCCAAAGCAATTTTAGCATAGCAGGCAAATTTTCTGTCAGTATTTACAGACATGTTATTTTCTGGAGAAAGGTAACTCTCAAAGTAATTTGTCTCTAAACTTCACCAAAGCACAGTGTGGATACCTTGAAGACATTGCTCATTTCAAAATCATGCCAAGTCTAATTATATTTCCAAAATAAGTAGTTTCCAATCCAACAGGATAATGTGGTCATGAAAAGGATGTCCAAATCCACCAATTTACATTGGTTTGGTTTGGCATAACTTCCAAAGTTCTTGGAGTAAAAAGACAGTGACACGTGAACAATTATAATTTGGATCATATTCCTGGGACTTTTTGTTTTCCATTCTGTGAGCTATTCAGTAGAAACTTCATCAACTTCAAGACAGTACCCATATAATTTAAAATTGTTTAAAATCACTGATAAATTCCAGATTACTTTACCAAGCATGATACCTTCCTTTTAATACGCGCTTTGTCATTTTTCACTCCATGTAGTTTAAAAAGTATGATATCAGGGGAGCATGAGCCATTCAATGCAGGAGTCACTAAGGTCAGACATTATTATCATTCACAAGATGGATAGGGCTGCTACCTCTGCATCTGAAGGGCTCGGAAGTTGTTTGTCAAGTTAGATACATACTGCAATATGTTTTACTTTACTCCTCTCACTTACTAGTTTCTATCTGAAGCAATGATACAGTTTCTCAGCTGTAACTCAGCTCTACAACTAACCACAGTGGTGGCACAGGTTGAATTACCCTTCCCGGCTCCATCACCAGTGCTCCTACTTTTTATCCCAAAAGAAAGTGGCTTATTAGTTTAGCATGTTGTTGTTAGATGCCTTCGAGTTGGCATCCGACTCATAGCAACCCTCATAGGGTTTTCAATGGTTGACTGTTTTTTGGGATTGCCTTAGGGAGTAGATTGCCAGGCCCTGTTCCCATATTTTGAGGTGCTGGGAATTGAACTCAGGACCTCAGAGATTGCAGCACAGCACTCTACCAACTGAGCTAAATCCCAGCCCAGTTTAGCATGAGGCTACTTTAAACAGTACAGTGCTTCCCAGTTGTTAATATGTACTATATCCAATGGATACTACTCTTTCAAATCTTTTCTATTATTGAACTTTTAAACAAGCATTTCTATAGAAATTTACAAAAAAATCAAGGGGAGTGCTGCTTATGTTGCCACTTCATATTTCTTTAAGAGAAAAAATAAGATTTTGGATACTACAGAATTTCAGTAGTTGAAACTCACTTTGCAACCCAAGACAACATATACATTTCAGTAGCATTTTAAATACTAGTATTAGAGTCTCAGCTTCAAAATAGAAATGCGCTCGAGAAAAATGTATTCATATTAAAGTGGAGTGAAGATGGTCTTACTTAAGTAAGGTCCTGATTTGCAGTAAAATTTTGTTGGAATCTAAATAGTTTCACTTATCATTGACCTCTTATAAGACCTCAGCCAATTAGCCAAAATAAAATTAATTTTAAAAAGAAACACTCAATTTTCTCATTTTTATTACAAATTAGTTGACTTTTCATCTTTGATCATTATCTTAAATGAGAATAATTTAACCGATTCTTTTAAAAATATATTAGGATTTTTCATTTGAGAACATAGGCTCTCATATTCCACTGATATTTTTATTTTCTAAAATAATCTTTTTCTCTAAAATTCCTTCAAAGTAAATAATCAGCTATAGGAAAATGTCAGGGCAATTTCATTGGTCAAAGTTTGCGTTGGCAAGCAAGGTGACATTATTCACCACTCTTGAATTTGGATAACATTTGAGGATTTGTAAATCCAAAACTATTTCCAAAGGCCCCCAAATTGCTATTATAAACTTTTTTCTACAGAGTGGGCCACTGAAAGTGATTTTTTGAGAATTTCAAAACACTTTCCTTAATGGCTATATGTTCAGAAAAATTAAGAGAAAATACTCTTACGGATACACTTACTTAAATGTACAAAATGTAATATTTTTAAATGTATCACATTATTTAAATTTTTATAAGTGAAACACCAAGCACTATCAAGCAAAAATGGAAGAAAATCTAGTTAATGAATTATTCATTAATTTATCCCTTAATATTCCAGGCATATGTGCATAAACTTAAGAGCAACTTGAACTAATATCAAAACTAAAAATCAAATATTAGAAAAGCTTTGATTAAAATGATAGTAACATTTAAGCTTTCAAGGGTGCATTATACTTTAAAACAGGCAAACTGGAGTACCCTTGGTTAATGCAGCTATATTATGCATCAGAAAGAATTAATTTATTTGATATTTATGAATGTATATGTGTTAAAACTTTCACCACTTACTAATATATGTCCAGCCTTATCAAGTTTCTCCTAGTTCAGACTTCTCAGAAAGGGACAGGTTCTCAATAATTTATTGTCTATTGTTAGATTATTCTAGAACTACCAAACCCACATTAATTAATATGTTTGATGGTAACAATTGCATTTTACTCTCATTACCTCAAGTTACTCTATATTTTACTACATGGAAGAGTAAAAACCGTGTTGAGTGATTAATCTGAAGTATGCCATTCATATCAGTGGAATGATGAGCAATCATGTTATACCACTTCCCTAGAAAATGTGCTGTGAGAATAACAGGGATGTGGGCTAGGAATCTTATTTAAGCCTCTCTGAGAACCTCAAGATGTCAAAAGATACATACACCTGACATTAAAATTATATCATCAGCATTTCTTACAGAGAATAACAGTACTTGAATAAATATTTCTCTTTACATTTTCTTGCTTCTTAATCTCCTTAAACTCAGCCATGAAAATAACTAGATGCTATAAATGGGTGTGTCAAAAACAAGTAGTTAATTATCTAAATCCACCACCAGGATAAGTTATTTTGATGACCAATTCTAAAATAATCAAACTAACAAAACAATTTTGGCAAGGATTTCATTTATTTTTCCCTCCAAAATGGAGCACCACACTCTGTATCATACTAGAAGCTGTCAAACTAGTTATACCTCAGGAATAGGATTTTCACTCTATGGTTTCAAATAATCAGACTGATATATGTTATTCAGTAGTGATCACAGGAGAAAAAGAATGGGATGGGATAGGATGGAATAGAATAAGTAAAAAAGAGAGAGGGGGGAAAGGAGGGTTAAAAGGAGATGGGAAGTCAGGAAGGCAGAAAGAGAAGAAAGGAAGAAAATAACTCACAAGCACCTTCACTTATTTTGTCTTTCCAAGAAAGGGCAATTATATAGTATATGAGGTTCTTTTCCCCCAATTTGATTCTTATATTTTCTTTGAGAATATCTTAAATATGCTATCAAATCCAATTCTACGTATAGCTGTTTTGTGATTCAACTAGACTCAAATTTGTTGAAAATAAACTGTCACTGAGCTTTATGATTAGTGTATTGGGATTAAAATTTTGTTTTTTTTACAGCACTTGGAGGAACCCAGTCCTCACACACAACTTGCTCCACCACTGGGAAGCACCCCCCAGCCATTTTTATTTTTTATTTTGAGTTGGGGTCTCATTAAATTATGTAGGCTGCCTCTGGCCGCAAACTCACAATCCTCTTGCCTTGACCTCCCAAGTCCCTGGGATCACAGGCATGCCCCACCATACCTGACGTTAGGATTAAATTCTGAAGATTACTTAGTTTAGGGCATAGAAATTTGTTTTCTCTGTGAAGAAGAGATATTCCATGGCAATTTACTACTTGCTTCCTCTTTTTTTTTTCCACCTCAGTTTCTTCTATGAGCTGATATAAAATATGCTCTTTTGTTTTCAGGTCTAGATGTTGATGGAATATATCGGGTTAGTGGCAATCTAGCAACAATACAGAAGTTAAGATTTATTGTCAACCAAGGTAAGTGATTTCTTCACTTGAGACATTTTTCAGTAGTTACATCTCTACAATACTTTAGGATCTCTGCCATGTGTACAGTAAATAGATAATGATAAAAGCTTTGACAGGAAAAAGAAAGTGTCGAAAAATTTAAACATTATCACCGAGGAAGAAAGAGAGAACTAGTTTACCTGGATATAGAGAGATAAGCTAATAGTTGATGTGAAATGAATAATTAGTGGAATATGACAAACTAACAATAGGGAAAAGAATAATAAAAGCATAAAAGAAAAAAATCCTAGCTTTGAAAAATGTTACTAGCTAAGTGTAGACAATACACATTGAAAAATGAAAGATTGAATGAAGGAAGGAAAATGCAAAATCAAAATCTCAGATGTTATGAAAATATATAATGGGTAGAGAAAAGAATTTAAAATTAGAAAACATGTATATTAGAATAGAGCTACAAATTAAAATTACAAGATACTACTAACACTTATTAAAGTGATTAAAATCTGATGCACAATACCAAATGCTAGCCTAAATGTGAAACAGCAAAAAGTTTCATTCATTTCAGGTTGATATACAAAACACTATAGTTGCTTTGGAAGACATTTTGACAGATATTTTATGAAAGTAAATAGACTCTTATATGATCCAGCATTTGCTCTCCTTGCTATTTGTCCAAATGAGTTAAACACTTATATCTACGCAAGAAATTGCACACCCATATTTACAGCAGCTTTATTCATAATTGGTAAAACTTGAAGGCAGAGCCGGGGGTGTAGCTCAGTGGCTGCACATTTGCCTAGCATAGGCAAGGCCCTGGGTTCCATCCCCAGCACCAATGACACTGCAGCAACAAAACTTGAAGACAGTGAGATGTCCTTCAATGGCTGAATGGATAAACAAATTGTAGACATCCCTATAATGGAATATTTCTCATTGATAAAAAAAGAAACGAGCTACCAAACCATGAAAAAACTTGGAAGAACTTTGAATGCATACTATTGAATGAAAGAAAACCATATCAAAAGACTTCATGTTGTAAATTATATGACATTCTGGAAAGGGTAAAACTATGGAGGGTATACGATTAGTGGTAGCAAGGAATTTAGGAGGGAGGTAGTGATGAATAGAGGAGCACAGATCATAAGAGAAGTTAAACAAGTCATATGATGCTGGAATAGTGGATATATGTCATGTGTTTGTCAAAACCTATAAAATATACAACACAAGGAATCAATCCTAATATAAACTATGGTTGTGAGCTAATAATAATATAACAGTATCAGTTCCTCAGTTGTAACAGCCCACTAGTGCAATCTGTTAATACTAGCAGAAACTGTTGGATAAGTAAAGGGGTATATGGTAATATCTCTCTGTAATTTGGCTCAATTTTCCTGTAAATATAAAACTTACTCTTTAAAAGTATGCTAATTAACATTAACATTAAAAACTACGAAATGGAAAATAAGAAGCCTAAAATATTTTAGGGTGGTATAATAGACAGCTCTTAAGTTTTATGATCAGACACATGGAGTAAAACCGAGAACTTTCTTATGTCTTTGACATCTTACTTAACACCCTTGTGCTTCTGTTTCATTTTTTGTAAAAACAGTAGGGTAAA
>VMDO01033311.1:0-18065 GCA_007922755.1 Pedetes capensis
AATCTAGTGGAAAATATTTTTGACAAGAGTGATTTAGTTTTAGGTGAAATTGTTGAGACAAATATTTCCATTTATTTGTGAGACTTTCCTCCTGTGTTTTTGTTGTTTTTAGGTGCCATTGAGTCTCTAAGGTCAAAAATGAGATTATATCTAACTGTGCTATCACTAACTACTATTATTTCTATTCAATTTTGAACTAGAAGTTCTGGGTAGTATAGTGAAAATTTAAATAATTAAAACAATAGCTGGAGTTTCCATTTACAATAACATTCAAAATATAAGGTACCTAGAATGTATCTATAAATGATGTGAAAGATCTTTATTATATAAATTATAAATTATATTGATAGGTTTAGAGAAAATATAAATAAATGAAGGAACATATTTTGTAACTGCATAGAAAAATTCACATGTCATTCATCTCTAAATTTATCTACAGATACATTGCAATTCCAATCAAAATTCCAATAGGAACTTTTGTAGAATTTGTCAAGCTACTCCTAAATATTATATAAAATATCAAAGAGCCAAACATAGAGAAAGCTCTTTGAAGAATAGAAGCATTGTGAAGTGTCTTGTAAAGCAGCAAAGATTCTTATAAAGCTATAATAATTGACAGAGCACCTTATTTGGGTAGATCTGGACAACTGGACACATGAAAAGAATAGAGAACCTAGATACCAATATATATGACTCTTATGACAATAAGTCATCACAGTTAACAGTAGAAATGATAGACAATAAATGGTATTAGGACAATTGAACTTCCATTTAGTAAACAAAGATGGATTCATATCTTATACTATGCATGAAATCAATTCCAGCTATGTTAGAAAGTTAAGTGTGAAAAACAAATCTTTTAAAACTTTAAGAGAATGTTTGGGGAATCGCAATAGGAATTACTTTCTTAAGCTTGATGCAAATCCCACAAGCAAACAAAGAGAAGACTAAATTAAACAAAACTCTTTTTACTAAAAGATGTCATAAGAGTACAAAGAGAAGTTACAAGCTGAGAAAGTATATGTGGCATGCACAATGAAAAAGGATTAACATCTTTTGAATCAACAATCAAAACACAGCCTTCTATAAAATGGGCAGACATAGGAGCAAATATTTCACAGAAGAAGCTCCAAGAGTAATAACGTAAAATGGTGATCAAATGCATAACTAATCAGAGAAATGCAAACAAACCAAAACCAAAATGAGACTACATTTTAAACACACAAGATAGGCAGAAATGAGAATGATTGACAATCCCAAATATTGGAAAAATTGTGGAAGAGCACATAAGACTTCTTATACACAGCTAATGAAAGTGTAAATTGACACCATCAGTTAGGTAATTTTGGTATTGTGAGATAAAATTCAAGTTGCACATATTCTAGGATTTCTGTTTATATCCTAAGGACTGCACACATATTCACAACATCATTTTTTATTGAGAAAAAAATCTTATATCCATCCAATTTCAATTAATAAGAGAATGAAATGATAAGATGAGATGCATTCACAAATACATTTTAGAAAATAAGGCATATGCAGTGAAAATGACAGAACTATTGTTATAAAGGTCAGCATGAGTGAATATCAAAAGCATAATTATGAATAAGGAAAGCAAATGAGAGAATACACAAAATATAATTTTATTCATATATAAAAGCAATAGAATTTTAAAAGAAATAATAGATTTTTAGGGCTTCATATGTTGTTGTTGTTATTGTTTTTAGGTGCCATTGAGTCAGTGTCCAACTCATAGCAACTCTACATACAACAGGTGAAACAGTATTTTTAGTGCTCCTCTGCCAGTCATAGGGTTTTCAACGGCTGTTTTTTTGGGGGATAGTGGGTTGCCAGATCCTTCTCCCAAGCCTACCGCACCTGGTGTTCCCACGTGGTCTCCCATCCAAGTACTAACCAGGCCTGACACTGCTTAGCTTCTGCAATCTGACTGGATTGGACCCCACAGTGCTACGCCTGCAGGCAAGTCTCCATATAGCAAAACTATAATAATAATGAAGGCATCAATGAAGACGAAGATTGGAAGTATGGATTCCTGGAACTAAGTAAGAATGAGGAAATCGGGAAGAGCCACACAGGTAAACATACAATGCCACTCTACTGTTAACTAGATAATGGGCATATGTGTAGCAATTTTAGTCTTTGTACTAGTTACACATGTCACATATATAGTAATGTGTTGAATATTTCATCATAGTGAAATCCTAAAATTCTAAGGAACCACCTCAAACTATTTAGACTGTCTGTATGGCATTGAACTCTCTCTTCAGCACATCTCTCCACCTTTCACTTGGCCTCTTCTTCCTTGTTGGAAGTTATAATGATGTCTCTAGAAGCAAACTTGGCATTTATTCTATTTTTGTTTTGATGGGTGGTTTACTTTGTGGATTACATGAATTAAGTTTACTGAGTGCCTTAAACTGTGAGAGGTTTTATTTTCCTTTTCAAAATTATATATTAATAACAGTATTCAGTGTTGCTAATGCTCTTGTTCAATTTTTATTTTTTACCCTTGTCATGGTTTTACACTACCCTAAATCAATCTTGTAAAGAAAAAGTTCTATTTTTTCATTAGTATAAGTTTGGACAATGAGTTATCTTTCAGTGCAGCTAGGTGGAATCATTTATAACCTAACAGAAATACACGAGAGTTATAAAAAGATGCCCAAAGGACAAAAGCAAAGAATCTTTCAAATGAACACAGTAAATGAAAGCTTCCATAATAAAAGATGTATAGTGCATTTTTAAATTCAAACTTCAAATTATAATGTTAAAACTGTAATCTGTATTCATTTTGGCTGTACCAGGCTGGGGTTAGTCAATAACACTATAAAAAGATTTCATAACCAAATTCCTCAGCATGGCATTTTTCTCTTGAAAAGGAAGATCAAAACTAAGAAATTCCTAAATAAAGGAACAGAAAAAGATTATGTTTGGCACAATCCCAAGTATCTGAAATCTGAAAGATGGCAAGTCAAACTTGTTTGGATCAATTGATCTGAATTTGACAAAAATGGCTTGTGAAGACCATGTGGTCCATGTGGGTGCTGACCCCAGAATAGCACTCACTGCTTAGCCAAGTGACTCCTCAATATTGTTGTAGAGGCAGAAGGCAGGTGATTCTTCTGCAGAAACAATCATTGCAACCTTAAATTTCTTTTTTGTGTCTTTGAGATAAGAATGTAGATACTCAGATATAAGCAGAACAGTACAAGTGCCAAAAAGTAAATATGAGGCATGGGACTTTATATGTGTCTACTTACAAGTATGTTTAAAAAACGGACGATTTTTGAAAACTTTTTAGTCTTGATCATGCCATTCATATTGATAATTTATACACATACACTTTAAGAGTATCTCAAACATCCTCAGTCTTCTATGACATAAAATCACAAATGCATCACAAAGCTAGGCCATCTGGAATGTTCTCCGTGATGTGAGAATTTAGAAGCTTAATGTCTTTCTTCAGCTTCTGTGAGTATGGATGTATGATTTAAGTGAGATTGTCTTTAACATCTACAATTCCAGGATGTCCATCATGTTCTGCTTTATTGTTGTAGGAATAAATCCTTATTTGTGACTATTTTCTATAAATAGGATTTTCCATAGGCCATTATTGTACTCAAACGTGCATATTTAACTATAATTAATGAAAGAATATATCTATGACCTGTGAAACTAGATTAGTATTTAATTTTAGATATAAGATAATGATTTTTCCTTTGATATGCAGAAGAATTAATCTGTTCTAGAACTTTATTCTCCCCTATTTTTCTAGGGGGCCATAGTATTTTAAGTGCAATTTTGAGGAAATAAGAGGGCCTATGAGGTTATATGTAACCATAGTCTAAACAATCTGCTTACTACTTTAGATCCTGCTTTTGAGTGGTTTTCATATATCTCCCCATCCTACCATTTTATACAGACAGGCAAACACAATGGTATAAATAACTATTGAGAGGTTTATAACAGCAAGAATAAAAATGAAGGTCAGAAATCAAGCCTAGTTAAACAAAAACATGGCAGGATAAACATCGCAGACATAAAGAAAAACATGGCCAATTGACCCTATATTAATTTTCTCTTACACTCACTTCAATTTCCTTCAATAAATCTTGGCCAAAAAACTGAGGACATTAATTGCAGCATTACTCATTAACAGGCAGATATTTTCTCCCGTGGCAAAAAAAAAAAAAAAAATTAGGGGGAAAAATTAACCTACTGATTTTGCTTTCACATATTTCTCAATGTCACCCCCTTCACACAAACATTTCACTTTTAAAATGTATTATAAGTCTCATAATAATTTTAGATGCTTTTATGTTTTTAAGACACAGCATAATTCCCTGTGGTAATATCTATTGAAGAAGAGGATTCTGTTTATGTGTACTTAAAATTCTGAATACTAAAATATATATCTATGTACAGGAGAGACTCTTTCCTGCTTAGAGTGACTTAGATGCCACGCTGCCTAAGAACAAAGAGTTGGAGTAGATGGTATTTCAAGGTCATTTTAAAAATCTAGTTATTGTATGTGGCCAAAAGAGATTTCATTTTGAGAGAAAAGTAATAGGTATGATATAATGTGCCAGAAACTATGTGAAAGAAGATCTACATGTGACACTTGTCACTGTCATTTATTAAGAGTGTAACCTGAGACAAATAAGCCCTTCACTGAGATTCAGGTTCCTTTTCAGTGTAGTAGATCTCACTGAATGAAATAATGACTGAAAACAGTCTTCACAAATTACCAGGTGTTCACAGCAGTCAGAAAGAGGCTAGCTGGTATTTCAGTAACAAACAAAATTCACATCATCAAAGCTTAATTCTGTAAAGTCTTAATTCTCACACACTCACAGATCATTATGGACGTAGAGCTGGTTTTCCAAGGTAACTATCTTCTGATCAGTGATGCTGAAATCCATAATGCTTTATTTTGTGCCTTTGTCATCCTAACTCAATCTCCTTGCTTGCAGGAACAAGAGAAGAGAGAAAGCTATAAGTTCACGATGTGACAGATGCCAATTTGCCAACAGCTCACTGCTCAGAAATAAGGCATGGACCTACCAAAATGTGAAAGGGCCAGAAAAGCAGGGAATTAACATAGAATTTTATGCAATACCATTGCCTTTGACTCAGTTGTAAAAATAATGTAAGAGACTATTACTATTTTCCACTGCATCAGAAGTGAGATAATATATAGGATATCAAAGACAGTATTTCTTTAGATTCTTCTAAACTTATATTTTACTTATATTTGAGGCAATTGGCATAATTCAAAGAAAACAATGAAACTAAAAAGATTTAAATAGCTTTCTGTCACCTACAATAGGGAATCTTTCTCTTTGGATTTTACAGTACCATGTGCTGGGATTTAGCTCAGTTGGTAGAGCAATGCTCTGCAGTCTCTGAGGTTCTGGGTTCAATTCCCAGCACCGCAAAAATGGGAGAAGGACACGGCAATCCATTCCCAAGATAATCCCAAAAGAATCAGCCATTGACAACCCTATGAGGGTCACTATGAGTTGGACACAACTCAATGACACCTAACAACAACCAGAATGAAATATTATGTAAAATATGCTACTATAGCCTTATACAACCTTACTTCTGTGAGTGCTTCCATATCGAGGAATTGTCTAGATGTGCTGCTATGGGAAATAACATTTTCACCTACTAAGGAAGACATCATTACTGCAATCAAATATCATGTCAGATACCCATTGTTTTTGCAAATGTGGGATGGAAGATAGATGAACAAACTCCCTCAACAAGAATGAAACAAAAATTATATCTAATCACAAAGCAAACAGACAGAAAATTCAGTTGGATCATTCTAAACAAGTCAACAAGGTTATGTCTTCAAAATAGTTTACTACTGTCTTTGTTCAAGCTTGCAGATTGCCAGGAAGAGAATAGACATTTCAAATTCATCCAGTAGAAAGGTCAAAGAAGTTAGAAGTCTTTACACTCTTGTCACATTGATAATATTCCTTACTGAGTGTTGGGCAATAAAACTAAAATCCCATATCTGCTGGGATTGATTCTATGGATTCAGTATAGCTTTAGCTAATGGCTTATAGATTGTAAGATCATTAGCCCCTGCTGAAAGAGCATATTAAATCTGGCAAGGGAAAAATAAGGTCACTGGGCCAGGGCCAGGTGAATAGATTTCTTTAGTAAGACAAGGAAAGCCTTCTCTAACAAGATCCCCTATGTCCTGAGACCCAAATAAATAAAGACTCTCAAAGAAGAGGCAATAAAGAAATCATGATCATTTTATATCACTGGGCCTCTGTGAATACGATAGTATTACTTCACGGGTGCTGGTGCTGCTGCTTGGGAATAAAGCAAATAGATCTGCCCTCATGAGTCAGGACAACCTTGTATGGGCTTACAGAGGAGCAAAGCTGACAAACGAGGCTTATTTTTAATTCAATATGTTTCTGCCATCTCCTTACTACCCAGGTGTGTGTGTATATACATATATATGTATATAGATATATGTCTTTACCCTGAATGATTGCATATAAAGGAATGAAGAATGTGAGAAAAATATGTAAGTGTTGTATATTTGTATCAGTTACCACCAACATTAATATTCAGGATACCAAATATTGTAGAATTATTATCACATGCATATGAAGAATTTTGAAAGTTTATCTTTAGAAAAAGAGAACATTATTTGTTTTGCTCAAGCATAACTTGAGAAAACAGAATTCTCAGCTCAGCATTCTACACATTATTCCATAGAAGGTTCTAAAACAAATGGCTGATTGTAAGTTGTAGAATGAAAAGGTGATCCAAATATAACACAGAAAAGCCTCTGTCTTTATGCCAGGCATATGTGTAACCATTAAAAGTTTGAGACTACTATAAAATGCATGCAAGCTCTCAGACTTTAAATGCTGATATTGGGTTTCTGTGACTGAATTGTACACATAATAAAAGTTCCTAGCTCAGTTCAGTCTTGTTTCAAGAGAGAAAATTTGTTACAATCACAAAATTACTATACTCAGAAAAAAGAAGTACTATATTGTGTTCCATTGTTATAAGAAAACACCTGATATAAACAACTTAAAACGAAGACAGGCTTATTTTGGCTCATGATTTCAGAGGTTTCAGTACATGGTCAGCTGGTTGCATTACTCTGGGCCTGAGGCATCATGGCAGAAGGATGTGGTGGGGCAAAACTGCTCATACCATGGCAGCAGAAACAGAGAGAGAGGGAGGCAGGGCCAGGGACAAGATATGCACTTTAAAGCCACACCCCCAGTTACCTACTTCCTCCAGCTAGGTCTAACCTCCTAAAGTTTCCACCACTTCCCAAGAATGCCATTAAATTAGGAATCCATCAATGTCTTAATCCTTTGATTAGGCAAAAGTCTCATGATCCAGACACTTCCCAAAAGCCATCAGCCAGCAACCAAGCCTTTAGCACGTGAGGCTTCAGAGGACATTTTAGATTCAAATCAAATCGTATATCAATAATGTACCAAAGGGAATGATTATATTGAATTAAACCATACCTTACGAATGTAAAATTGATCTGTAGATTTTTATCATCTAAATGGCTAACTATATTCCTCACTTAGTCAGGCTCTGATAGTATTTGTTAACATAATTCTATGCAGACCAATATTTAAAGCAAGGCTTCAAACTCATGAAAAATTGGGTTCAGGTTCAGGTGCAAGTTCAATATGTTAAAATTTAGAGGGTTTGAGTTTGGTTCAAGTTTATAATTTTAGTCCTATATGTAGATAGATGAATAAATTTTTTCAATTATTTTTCCTGTTTTAAATAGTTAATGACAAAAAAATCAAAAGCTGAACCATAACCTAATTATTACTGGGTTCAGGTTCAGGTTCAGAAAAATTCTTTAAAGGGCTTGAACCAGAATAGGGAAAGGATTGGTTTGAAATCTTGCTATCTACACACAGGATTTAAACCAGAATCCAAACTGAACCCATACCCTCTAAATTTTAACATATTGGACTTATACCCAATCCTGAACCCAACTTTTCACAGGTTTGGTGCCCTGATTTAAAGACATATGTCAGTCATGCACTGTGGCACACACATTTAATCCCAGTGACTCAGGAGGGTGAGGCAGGAGGATCACAAATTTGAGGCCAGAGGCAGCTGGTGTAACTTAGTGAGATCCTATCTCAAAGTAAAAAAATAAAAAAAAGGGGCTAGGGGTGCAGTCCAGTTATAGTGCACTTGCAAAGTATTCATGAGGCTCTGGATTCAAACCACAAATATCTCAAAAAAGAAAAATATATAAAAATAAATTTGCAGAAAATGTATTTCTTACAAGTTATTTCATATTTATATAATATTTGAAATGATATTAAACACAAAATATAAATTTAGAAAAGTGATAACCCATTATATTCCCTGGGCTTGTGTCTAGATAATCCTATAACTTATCTTTCATTCTTTCAGGATTTACAAAAGTATATGGAGATGGAAATTCAAAATTCCTATGCATTTATAATAGTTAGATAATATGTGCAATTCTGAATATTTATGTTGGAAATAACAGATATATGCAAGTTTTACATTTTTAAAGCCCTCTTCTCTATTTATAGTCAATCATTCAGGGCAAAGTCAAACAGGACAGAAAATATCATCTTGCTGATAGCTTAGAATCTTTTACTACCCTTGAGTACAGAGATTTCCTGATAAACTGTGTCCCATCTCACAAATAAGTTTACTTTTCTTACTTTTTTATCCAATATTAGAGAGAAGAGGATAGCTGGATTGTCTCAAGTAATCATATATCTAACAATATAGAAAATATGCCCTATAAAAATCATAAAATAGACTGTTCTTGCACAACACATTGGGGCAGTGGAAGAAACATATTATTGCCTAAAGAAATGAATAATTTGTCAAAACATTCTTAGACTTGGTATGAAGCTCTGAAAGAGATGATGTATAAATGGAGGGCTCAAGGAGTATCAAGGAAAACCAGTTATAATCTTGGTAATTGGTGTGATCTCACATTGTTGAACAATGCACAGGAGTAGTTGTCCATTATACTTTGGCACCAAATCAGAAGGTGATACTTCTAAGAGACACATCAAGATTTCTATCTTAATAATGAATTATTGCATTGTACAGTAGGCCTCATTGTTTTCTAAATAGGTATTACCAGAAATATATACAATTTTTATAAAAATATTGAACAATAATATCAATGATAGCCAAACATCCTTGAACTTTCTCTGCCTAAATGTCTTAAAAAATAAAGATAGATACTATTCTATAAAGTAGACAAGTTTGTACAAATATTTGATATAGAGTGATTTTTCACAATTTCATAGATAAGTTCAGTGAGTCTAAATTGGCACAGCAATACTATAGAATTCTTTTTTTCTAAAATTCAGTCTCACTACTCATTTTCTCTAATTATATGATTAAATGAAAAATTACTTATTTACTATGTAATTTAAAAAGGAAGATATGTCCATTCCAAAAAGTTTTACACACACTCTCTCTCTCTCTCTCTCTCTCTCTCTCTCTCTCTCTCTCTCATTTTGAACCTACTATAAGTCTTGTCCTGCAGCTGAATCCTTGTGACATCTGATGCCATCAGACCTCGGATGCTAAGGGTAGGGCCTGGTTAATACTTGGATAGGAGACCTCCTGGGAACATCAGGTGCTATAGGCTTGGGAGAAGGACCCAGCAACCCCCTTCTGAAAAACAGCCATTGAAAACCCTATGAATAGCAGAGAAGCATTAATAATAGTGTTCTATTGCAGGGTCACTATGAGTTGGAAACCTAACAACAGCAACATATGTCTTATATTTCTGGATTCTAAGCATTTTTATGTCTATAAAGTAAGTTTCTTACATTTAACAGCATTCAATATATTTAAGAAGGATATACTCCAGTAATGTGGAGGGACCTATGTCAGCAGTTTCAGTGAAGGAACTGTACAGCAGGAAACAAGAGAAGAAAGGAGAATAGTAATCAAATTAGGGCAGCACGTTTTAAATTGTTCCCTCAAGACAAAGTCCAATGAGTTGTTACTACAAAGAAAATATTTCCCCAGTAATTCATTTAGGAAATACTGTATGTATTTCCTCTTGATTCAGATTCCTTGTTATATTAAAGTTCTGAGATGCCTTAAAATAAATGCGTTCACATACTTTGGACCTAGTATTCGCCTAGTTCTTTGATCAACCTTTTCCTACATCTGAACTTTTATTAGCCTCTCCAAAGATATAGAATGACACTCAGTTCAGAAATCCAAATGAAGATTCTCCTGTGTGTAGGTGCCTTTTCTTGCCATGGTCCATTTACTACTCTACACCAGATTTTATATATGAGTAATTTTCAGAGGGTTTCAGTAATTGTTCTAATGTATACATAGGTTTAAAACTAGAATGAAATTTATCAGAATCCCTTATTTAAACATGATTGTGATTTCTGAGAGTGATATTACAAGAAAACTAACCAAATAACAAGCAAAAGCAAAGCAGAATCTCAGAAGGATGAGTATGGTAGGGCACAAATACAAAGGGAACAACTCAGAGAATATCACAGAAGCCTACTCACTGGAGTCAAGGTACATGTTGGGGACCAATGTCTATGAGCTAATTTTTATCAAATTATCAGTCTGGATACAAAACCAACAATCACCTAGCAATTAGCCCCTGACTGCATTAACATTGCTTTAGAAAAGAAAAAAAAAGGTACTTAACCAGATTCCATGACGCAGGCCTATATGTAATCCTAGTAACTAGGGAGGCTGAGGCAGGAGGATTACAGGTTTCAGGCCAGAGGCAGTCTGCATATCTTAGTGAGAGTCTGTCTCAAAATAAAAATTAGAAAAGGGGCTTGGGATGTAGCTCAATGGTATAGCACTTGCCTAGCCAGGTCGTGGGTTTAAACTCCAAAGCCTGGGTTCAACCCCCCTTAGCATGTATCAGATCTCAAAAAATAATGCTTAAATACTAATTGTACCAAGACATTAAAGTCCAAGTCAAGCCTATGAGTCACTTTAAATGTCCCTGGATGTTGAGTTGAGGAAACCAAAGATGTTACCACAGAAATGTGCATTGGCATTAGGCAGTCTAAGGACAGTTATGAGGGAACTTGAAAATTGAAAATTTATTGGAGAAAACAAGACTTATTTTACAATGTAGGTAATAGAAGGCAGTACATATTCTTGAAAGATAAAGAAGGGATTTTAGGAAGAAGAGATAGGCATGTCCAGAAATACAGTAATTTAGAGGAGGAGAAGGAGGATTAGAGTAAGATTTACCTCAGAACAAAAGGGTAGGAGTCAAGAGGACTGAGTTACTCCGTCCATAAGAAGTGAACAGACCTATAAAATACAGATATAGGAAATAAAAAAATATGGTTCTCATTGATGTATATAAAATGAAATAACATCAAAATTTTCTGCAAAAATTGAAAACCTGCCATAGTCACAGGAAAACCAATTTGAAGAGAAAGAACAGGCATTTGAATTCTATCTTAAGCATGTTAAACTTGAGGTAACACAAGATATTCAAGTATTTCAAAATTTTCATTAAGGGTTATGAGTTGATTCTACAAAAGTGAATGAATGCAAACATAAGTCAGAGAGAAATTATAAGAAGATAAGTGATAATTTTAATGTATTTAGATTTACCACTAATAACTGTCAACTAAGCCATGAAAAAATAAGTCCTTTCAAATAAATCTAGCTCTTAATATATTAATAAAAAGCATTGGTATATTTTATCCTATCCTCCCTGAGAATGAATCAAATATACAATTTTGCACCTGTCTTGTTTTATTTTTTGAAACAGAATCAGAGGTTTAAAAATTCCCCAAATAATAACGAAATGCAAAATAAAAGCATAACATCAAAAGCCCCATGCTTTGAATTAGAATTCAATGTACATTTTTTTCTAGTTGTAATTTTCTTGTCTATCATTCCCCAGAGCCCAAATTAGACTTATTTGGCACCAAGCCATAAGATGGGTCTGTAAATTATAATGACACTCAACTTTTACATACAGCACTATTGATAATATGAGCAGCAAAGCTGGGAAGTGCTGCAATGAAATAGGCAACAGATGTACTTCCAATTCTGGCAGAGTGACTTAAAAAACACACTCAATGTTAAATACCATTTAAAGGAATGAGATACATAGTAACCATCAGTGTGTGGGGGGGAACGGAACAGGTGTGAGGGAGACTGATAACACCTAATTAAAATATTTGGAAGCATTAACCTTAAAATGGTGTGCCTTTTTATCACTCCATAGAATAAGATTTATGTAGTTAAATACTCCAAACTCTTTTCAGAAAGGAGCTAAAACAGTTGACCTTATGAATGTGAACATATTTTATCTATTGTGAGTTAGAGTTAGTACATGAGCTTAGCAATAAGAACCTCATGGAAGAACTCCACATTCTAAAAAGATTAAACCAGAAGTCAAGAGGAAATAAAGTACTCTGAAAGTAAAACATTAATATATACTTGAGTTATCAGAAACTTTGAAAGGGAATATTTCAGACTGATATCTCAGTATTTTTTTACAAAAAGAAAAAAAGGTATTTTATTGGTGTGATGATTATTATCAAAATGATTTCAGACTAATTTTGCAGGAAAACGAATGTATAAACTATCCTTTTTATTAGTCTATACACAATTTTGTATTTTGACATTAAAATCTTATCAACCTATTTCTATATCTTAGAATTAAAAATTAGTATGATTGGGCACTTTGGCATATACCTATAATCCCAGCAACTCAAGAGGATAAGGCAGGAGGATTGCAAATTCAAGGCCAGAGGCAGTCTATACTATTTATAGAAACTCTGACTCAAAATTTAAAATTAGAAAGGGGGTGAGGTCTAGCTCGATTGTGGAATGCCCTGGGTTCAATCCCCCAGTACTCCCAAAAAGAAAAAACATAGTATGCACAAGTATGCATGTTCATGGTGACCTAAATACACTAAATCATTTAGTGTGAAAAGTTTTCTGTGGTGTTGATAAACTTGTTTGTGTTATTAGGTGCATAGCCAAATTATATGGACATTTAATATGCAAACAAATAGGGGGAGAGTGGTGTACTCTCAGAGGTACATCACCAGTTGCATTGATAACAAGTCACATAAGTGGAATAAAAGCTTCTGACAACATCCCAGGAACACTTATCATAATGGGAAAGGAAAGGTTAGTGTGAGTATTTGAAAACCCAGACAGAGAGAGGGTAGTCTTTTAAAATTTATTTTAACAATGCTTTTTTAGTTTTGGGTATTGTGTTGATGGGGTTTGAAGTCATGAAGTTTTCAAGGGCTCTTTACTTACACCTACTAAATTTTGATATGCTATAAAAGTTTTTATTATCATTTCAGTAAAAATAATTCCTAATTGCCTGGTGACTCTTTCTTTGATTTTGAGGATAATTTAGAAAGGTATGCTATAATTTCCAAAACTGTGGAAGATACTCTAGATATCTAATGTAGTCAGAGAATAGGCTCTATATTATTTGAATAATATTAAATTTGAGACTTTTATAATCAAGCACATAGTCTATTTTGGTGATTGTTTCATGTACAGCTTAAAACAAGATAAATTTTAATATTTTTAAAATGCCAATTTGGCCAAGTGAATTGATGATAGTGTAGTCTGCTGTAAGTTTAATTCCATATATTTTGGTAATGTGTTATTAGGCTCATATATTTTTAGGATTATTATTGCTAATGAATAGCCTTTTAATATTATGAGGTGTCCCTCTACTGTGGTTTGAATATGAAATATCCTTGACAGGGCTGTGTGTTGAAGGCTTGATTCCCAGCTAGTGGTACTATCTTGGAAGGTGATCAAAACTTTAGGAGGTAGCCTGATCGGAGGAAGCATGTCACTGAGAGCATGCCTTCGAAGGATGTGTCTTGTCCTCTGCTCCTTCATCTCCATCTGTCTTCTCTCTGCTTCCTGGAAGCCGAGAGGTGAACAACTTTGATCTCTACACACTCCTACCATAATGCTGCTCTGTCTTGCCAAAGGCCCTTAGCAATGGAGGGAGCCAACCATGGACTGAAACCATGAGACATATTAAATTCCTCCTCCCTGAAGTCACTTATGTCAGGTATTTTGTCCCTGTGACAAAAAGCTTACATAGAAAATCAGTATCAGAGGAGTGAGATAGTTGCTCTGAATACCTGGCAATGTGGTTCAGAAGCCTTTGGAATTGGTTTGTGGGAAGGACTTGTGGAAAACTTTGGAGAAAACTAGAGAAAGCCTAGGACTGCCAAAAGAATCAATAGATCTACCCTAGAAGAAGGGCAACCAGAGTGCTCATTGAAAGCCAGGATGGCTAGACTGCATGATCTTAAATATTTCAGACATGTAGTCAGGAGAGACTAAACCCTGGAGAAAGATATCATGTTCTGGAGAGTGGCAGGTCAGCATTAAAAAGGAGAACCCTCCACCAGATGGATTGACACAGTTTCTGAAACAATAGGCTTAAATATAAATAAAATTGTGTGCCTGGCACAGAATAGGGAAATGTTTCAATCTGCTGTACATAGGGTCTCTATGAATTGGACTCAACTGGACAGCACCTAACAACAACAACAATGGGTAATTCTGGTGGGAGCTCAGAAGGTCTGAATGCTTATAGGAATGTGAAGAGTAAAGACTATGCTCATGTGGTTTCCAATAGAAATGAGGACTTTATTGAGAATTGGACAAAAGACCATTTGTATTACAGTATGACAAAGAACTTTGCTACATGTTGTTCGTGCACTGAGACTTTGAGAGAGGCTGAGTTAAAAAGTGATGGACTAATTAATCTGATGGAGGAAATTTCAAGGCAGCTCAGTATCTAGGTTATGGCATGGTTCTTACTATCTACTTTTAGCCAAGTTTTAGTGAAAATTGAGAGCAAAAAACAAAGCTAGAGTTAAGGAGCTTTCACTTTGGCCAGAAAAGGAGTGTGTTTTGTTGAGGACAAGAAGGGTGGCATGATTGTTAAAAAGATTAGAGCCACTAAAAAGAAACTATGTTCTTTGTACCAGGGCAATAGGAAACATTCCTCAGGGGCAAATTAGGAATTGGCTGAGCTCGACCCATCATAAGCTCCAGGGTATAAAATTGTAAATTCATTTAAAAGATTTTCCCCTGAGAAAAGAATACTTCTAGGGCACCCTGCTCCCACAGGGTCACCTAGGAAATTGTTTCCCCAGGATGCATTTCACTGTTCACAGCTGCTCAGTGTAAATATTCTAGTTACTGCCTGCCCATTCCCAGGAAAGACATGAATATTCTTCCCGTTTATTTGTCTATCTCTCCCTCTCATTTCTTTTACTCTATATCTATAGTTTATCTCACACTTCTAGTTTTGGCCAAGAATAAAAGTCTCCATGACTGTTTAATTTGTACTATGTCTTGTCATTGGTTGTACAATTCTGAGAGGTGAAGAAGGACCCAGTTTGGGGACATGAAACTGGTAGCAGGGCCTAGCTGAAGGAAGTAGGTCACTGGAGGTGTGCCTTCAAGCAACTATCTGGCCCCCTGTCATTTCTTCTCTATACATTTCATGGCCACTACCAGGTGAGCAAATTTGCTCTGCCACATGTTTTTGACACCATGATGCTCTGTCTCACTGCAGGCCCATAGCTATGGAGAAAGGCCAGCATAGACTGAGACCACAAGCAAAATTTAATCCTTTCTCCTTTGATTCCTTTTTTTTTTTTTTTTTTTTTTTTTTTTTTTTTTTAATACTAGGGTTTGAACCCAGGGCTTTGTGCTTGCAATGCTATGCAAGTGCTGGACCACTGAGCTGCACCCCAGCCCTTTTTTTTTTTCTTTACTTTTTGAGACAGGGTCTCACTAAATTCCGCAGACTGCCTCTGGTCTTGAACTTGCGATCCTCCTGGCTCCACCTCCCAAGCCACTGGGATTACAGGTGTGCACCACCACGCCCAGCTCTCCTATGATTTCTTTATGTTAGGTATTTTGTCAGAGCAATGAAAAATTAACTAATATGCCCTCTTTATCTCCACTAATCCTCAATGTTTGAAGTCTACTGTGATATTAACTTAGTTATGCCAATTTCCATATGCCTTGCATTTTCCTAACAGATTTTTCCATTCTTTAACCTCAATCGCTCTGTCCATATTTTTTAAAGTGTTTCTTGAAATGGCACAGTTATGTTTTATTTTTTTACCCAACCCAACAGACCTCCTTTTAATTGTAATGCTTTATCCATCTAATTTAAATGTGATAACAAATCTAATTGGACTTAAAATTACCATCTTAGTATTTGATTTTACTTGTCACTTCTGCTATTTTATTCTTCGTTCCCTACCCCTCTCACTCTTAATTTGTGGATTAATTTAAGACTTTTAATATCCTTCCTTTTTAAAAACTAAAATTTATTTTCTGAGCTCCAGCTTATTTGAAAATATTCTTATTATGCCTTATTAAGTATAATGCACTTAAGTATGATTTCCTTTCTGCTAACCCTGCTTGGAGTTACATGAGGTCTCCAGATCTGTTAGTGATTGTGATTAACAAATCTACAGTCTATTTCAGTGAATATTTTTCCAAAGATTTTATTTATCATTATTTCCTTCTTTTTTAGAGTTCTAATCACATGTTTGTTAGACATTTCATACTGTCTTTCATATAATTGCATCTACCAGTAATTTTTTTCAATATCTTTATTCTCTGTGCTATGATTTGGCATATTTCTATTTATTAATCATCAAACTCACTGTTTCATCTTTTTGTCTGTCTACTACTAAACTCTTGAATCATGTTTCAGAATTTCATATATCAATTTTTGAATTGATTCTTCTGTTCTTTTTAATAATTTGCACATATTTTATATACTCTCCATCTCTTAAAACATAGTTTATGTTTTATTATGTATTTGTCATAGTTACTTTAATGTCCCTCACTGTTAATTCCAATATTAAAATAACCTGTTACTCTGTCCTCTTGATCCTTTCTCTAAAAATATACATTGAGAGTATAGATTCTTTCAATATTCTCTAACAATTTACTGAGTATTGTTCTGTTAGCCAATTATATTACTAATGAATTATCTTGATCTTGTCAAAGCCTGCAGTTATGCTTTATAATGAATGATCTATTTTAATTTTTTCCCTTAGTCTTAGAGGCTCTATAAGTCAATAAGAACCAATGCCAAACTCTCCTTCCCCTACGGAGATCAGCTGGTGAAATTTCTGATGAGGACTTTCATTCATTTAACCATTATTTTCCCCTAGACTACTTGGCATGTGTCCCATTCATGAATACAGTTCTGCCAAAGATTTAGGGCATTATATGCACATTTGAGGGCTCTTCTTTTTGCAGCTCTCTCATTTTCTAGGACGTTGCTGCTTCAACCACTGACTCCTCAGGTGATAAAACTCCAGTTCTCTGTTTGAGCTCTAATCATATAATGTCACATCAATGTGGCTTTCACTCAACACTAATTCATTCTTTCGAGGAATGAATTATCTCTAGTTTCTACCTGTTTTTGGTCATTCTCTGGTGCTTCCAAATAACTTGACTTTTATATTTAATTTTTCTAGGGTATATAATTGCTTTTGGTAGTAGAGTTAATTGAGTGTAAGCTTTACTGAAAGCCAGAGTTTTTTTGCTATTCTTTGTGTGTATTTTTTTGTTTTGTTTTAGCTTTATTCGTACTATCTGTGTGTTTCCTAAAATACATAATCCTGGTAATAGTAATATCTAGATGGTGCATTAGGAACTTTCTATGCAAATGTGTGTAATAAGTTAATCTATTCACTTTTCCAGAATTATCAGAATAGGTTAGTTTTCCAGTAGAAAGGACTGATACAATAAGCAGCTTACATACAAGTATTAATGGTAAGAATCATAGGAAAAAAAGAAGTACCCACAATTGACTTTTCTAACACAAAAGACATATAGAAATATTTATCATTTAGGATATATGTTAGATAAGCAGACAGTAAGTGAATAGAGATGATTAAATATGCATTTGCTTGTTCATAAAGTATGTGTCCCAGGAATTAAAGAAGAAAAAGGAGAGGAGA
>VMDO01033312.1:0-18075 GCA_007922755.1 Pedetes capensis
CTGCATTTTTCTCTTGGGTTTTTCCTTTCTATCTTTTTCAATCTAGTACATAGGAGAATTCTCTGTCTTTTAGACTCCTAGTTAAGTCTCTTGCTGTGTTATTTTTGTATTCAGTAATTCAACTTTAAATATGAAAAAAATATTTTAAACTGGAAAGTAATACCAATTTACTTCACTGTTTCCTTAGGATATTCTCTGTATATAATATCTAATATATAATAATCTAATATATATAATCTAATATATAATCTAATATATAATATCTGTCTAAATCTGACAGGTTTAACAAATAAAAATATAGGACACCCTGTCAAACCTTGAACTCTAGAGAAGCAGCAAATGACCTTTTAAACAAGAATATCCCACACAATATTTGGGACTTACTTACATGAAAAACACTACTCATTACTCATCTGAAAATGAAATCTAGCTATGTGTTCTGTGTTTTTATCTGCAGACCCTAATAACACAGCTATTAAGAATTAGGAATATTCAGGTAATGGTTTAATGGAAGTTATATTTTTAATTTCTGCGCACCCTTTTTTTTCTTATTTTTATGTCTCTGGCATTCTCTTTTTATGAAGACAGCATTTTCTTGATTTATTTGACATAATCATTGGATTTTAAATAAAATGATCTTCTCTTGAATGATAGGTTTTTAGGTTGAGATTCAAACATTCTACTCATCTTTCATGTCTTTCTGTCTGTTGAATTTCTTTAAATGTTTGGTGATTCTTGTTTGACTCTGTAATAATCATGCCTGAAGGACTATCTTGATTAGTATAGTTTGTTGCATTGCTTTTTTTGTCCACTGTGTGGGTCTGTTTTTTCCCAAAACTTCCTTTAGAGTGTCTAGACAAGGAGCTAATACATCTTGCATGAATTCTAGGTATACTTCTATTTGAGTAATGAATGAGTGCATCATTTATTAAGATATTTAAAGACTAGCAAATATTAACTTCAAGGAGAAGAAAATGCACTTAGTTGTAAACCTACTAATTTTGAGTAGACAATGTAGTGTACTGTTAGATTATTTAATTAATTTCCTAGAAATTCATCTGGAATTTAGGTTAGTTGTTGATGATAGATTTATAGGTATGGAGATCACTTGGTTACAAATACTGGTAGTAGATAAACTTGTGAGAAATTCATTGGTACTCTATCTCAGATTTTAGTGTCAATGTTCACATGATTGAGAACATATTGGCAATTCATACACCAATAAAAAAGATCCAGGAAACAGATGTACATTTGTATTTGTTGTCTATAGATGTGTTCTTTAAATCATGATTAGGGAATTGAACAAATAAGGGTCACGTTGTTGCATCATTATGCATGTTTCTGCAATATTTTATTTGGTCAGACACTAAAATGAATAAATCGATGTCCTTATTGAACAAAACAGCGATTTCAAACAATTTAAGAACTACAAAAATAAGACAACTGTGCTATATAGATATATCAATATATATTTTCCAGAGGCTTTTATGACTTTTAATAATTTTTTTCTTTCTTGTCCAAAAATTTCATTTCTCAATTGAGTACTTTTGTGTTTATGTGTACATAATGGTGGCAAAGACAAATAGCTACCCACCAAAATTTATGCATGCTTTCATGGAATAGAGTGGTGACTGTTCCCAGAGGAGTTCTATTTCTCACTCCCTCTTGAAGTTAGCTGTGACTTGGAAATATTCTGGAATGTTAGAGGAAGTGATATGTTCAATTCCTAAATAAGACTTTTAAGAAATAGTGCTTCTTTTGTCTACCTGTTGGGGTTGTTAGGTGCTGTCATTGAATTGGGTCCAACTCATAGCGACCTGTGTACAACAGAACTAACCAGGCCAACCTTGTCTACCTTCTCTACTCTGTCTACCTAGGAACAGACAATAGTGTTGAAGCCCTAAGATCAAGAGAATCACAGTGTAGGAAAAGATAGTCCATAAATTACAGTCTGAAGAGCCTCTACCAACCAGGAGCACATACCTCTATAAAATCATCTGCAAACTGTATTTGGAGTCCATTTATTACTTTAGCCTACTTTACCTTAAATAATGTAGTCTATGTAATACATTCCTTTTTTTACCAGTGGTGTCATGACTTATACAAGTAATTATACATTAGAGCACTATCATTAGAGGTGGATAAAACAAATTTTATATGTAAAATTAATTTCTATATTGATTAAGTACTTTTCAAAAGCTAGCATACTAATTATAACATAAGTAGAGCAAATATTTTCAAAGAATTATTTTGCCAATATTTTGGTCTGTATTCATAGATTTCTGAGGAATCTAAATTTCCTCTTATGCTGAAAAATCTGATTTGCAAAGTGGAAAAAAATTGGTTGCAATAAATTTAGCCTTGTCATATAAGAAAAGTTTTCCCTTCATCTTTCAATATGTAATTGGTTTTAAAAAATGATGAAGTTTCTTCCTTCTGTTTTATTTTACTTTTCAAAATCTAGGTCAAAATATTCTAAATATTTAGTGTTACCAATTTACTCTAGAGTAAAGTGGAAGAAAACTAAGTTAAAAAAGATCATATCACGTGCAATCTATCATAGACTTTTGGATACATGAAAACTACTTCAGATTTCAGTACATATGTGAATCATATGACTTTCTGTGTTGGTTTATTTGTGCATATGTACACACATGTGCAGAAGCTTGTGGGGAGACAGGAAATTATGATATATGGATGGTAGTAGTAAAGAAATAACAGAAAAATCTTATGTAAAGATTAGGTTCTAAATTTATCAGTTCATATATCTTTTAATCACTTTCTGCTTCTTGTGATATAAACTGAAGTTTTGAAATATCTTCACTATTTATGGAGGTATATATTGTAAAGCAGTGATTTCCCTGTGTATCACCAAGCATATGAAAAAATTATTATGATAGAAACAAAAGTCTACTCTTATGGTTTGAAAATGAAATGTCTCCCACAGGCTCATGTGTTAAAGGCTTAGTCCTTAGATAGTGGAGCTATTTGGGAAGATGTTGGAAACTTTAGGAGGTGGTGCCTTGCTGCAAGAAGTAAGTCCCTAGGCACATGTCTGTGGGGGCTATATCTTGCCTTGGCCCCTTCTTGTCCTCTGCTTTCTATTCACCATGACAAGAGTTTCTTTGTTCCACAACGTGCTCCCCATCATGTTGTTCAGCTTTGCCTCAGTGGAGGTAGCCAACCACTAACTAAGACCTCTGCAACTGTGGGCCTAAGTAAATCCTTCCTTCTTTTAAATTGTTTTCTTAGATATCTCTCATGACAATGAAAAAGACTGACAAACACAACTATAGTTAGTCAAAGAATTATAGTTACATGCTGCTGGTTCTAGTACTGTCAGTAAAAGGAGAACCACTATAGACATTACAGAGACCTGACAATTTTGTACTGCACATATATGGGAAGCTTGCACAAGAGGGTTTAGAAGGTACCAAGTTAAGTTAATAGAGTATTTTATGCAATTATTTGCTAAGTAATGTCCATATTTATAATGAAGAAATTAAAGTATTTGATAATAGCTGATTTTGGTGTATACAGTAACCAGAAATATTTAGCATTGTATCCACTGTAGTATGAATTATATCTTCTGAAAAGGGGAGTAGGAATGGGAGAAGGAAAAGTCATATTGTCTTAATAAGTTCTCAAAATAGTTTTAGATGAAAATATGGTGAATCCAGTTTTCAACAAGATGGGTTTTTAGTACATGACACATCTAGACAGAGTTTTTAGCTGTCTGATTTTAAACTGGTTAGTTGAGAATTTTAATAATCAGTCTGGGAATTAAATGGAAGAAATTACAGCCATGCAACACACACTGTTTCCTGGGATAAATTTTATTTCATCATGTTATGCCACAACATCAGTATGTGGATATTTGTTCACCCTAAACTTGTACACCATACTACAGGAGGCTAATTGCTAACTGAATAAAAAATGTCAGTTTTATTGATCTTATCATGTAGATTCCCCTCTGTATACCTCTAGCTCACAGAGTAAAATACTAATGATGTCGATGACTATGAAACTAGACCTTTGAGATGAATATTTTCCCCTCAAAATAGGATACAAGACAATTCTGTTGTTCTTTGTATAGCTTTCATCACTTTCTTATTTCCTATAATTCTTTTAACTTAGCAAGTCCATGTAGATTTATTGACAAAGAGGATAGAGAGAATGTACCAAAATTTCCTTAATTTAAAATGTACACATTTTTATTGTAAAATTTTCTGAGGGTAAGTATTATATTTTCTCATATGAATATATGCCAATTATTAATTTGTTATCTTTGTATTGTTTAATGTTTGTCTCATAGGTCACAAAAGAAAAACATAACCCTGGTCTGGTTATCCCTAATCACTAAGCAAAATATCCATACTTCTTACTCCAAATGCGATGCTAAAAAATCTGAGAGCAAATGAGACAGTGTCAAACAGAACTTCAAATAAGAGGTTGTTTTGTAATCAGTCTTTTAATAGGTTAAAAATATCACACTAATTGTTCTATTAAGCATTTACCCTTTTCCTAGAATTATTTAGCAGGATGCCGTTATGTCTCTCAGTGTATGCACATTATGTCACTATGATTGATGGCAAACAACTTGCTTTGGCACACTCAATGTTTGCTATCAGTTTTCCCTGCAGTCTCTGGCAGTTTGTTATCTTGAACTTCATTTGTTAGCTTCAAATTGTACAAGTGCCAAAACATGCTTGCTATTATTTATATACGTTTTTTTAAAATGAAAGAGGCTAATATATGGTAATCATAAATGAGAGTATGCCCTTAAAGACTTTATGGAAACCAAGATTAAAGAGAACTGATAGACAGTAGAATAGTAAAAATATTTTTTTCTTTTTCTAATAAGATACATTGATTGAAGGAGATTATAATTGAAATACACAATATGCAGAGGGATATAGCAATGTGTGCCTATTAAAATTGAATGCAGCATAAACAATTATATTTATATAAGTTATCTTTTTTGAAATGTTTTATTTTTTCATTGTTCAGTACCACTAGGAGCAGAAAAGTGAAATATATCTCATCGATGGTCAGAATTCTAGGCAATAATTTCTTGTCTTCCATAATGATTAATTTAATTCTAAAATACAAATGCATATCATTGAAGTTTTTAAGATGACTGCTATATCCTTATTGTTTTTTATAATTTAAGTTTACCTGTGTTCAAGGTACACACAAATGGAATTATAGCTCAAATATTTACTCTGCTTATATATTTTTCTGCCCTTATCTTCTTCATACATGATGGAACAAGTAGGTACTATGCTGTATATCATAGCTTGAAGGTAACCAGTAAGACAGAGCTATTTATTTCCATAGTGGTGATAATATCACCTAGTCATTGCAATTCAGGGTGGTGAGTGATCTTAGAAATATGAACATACATACATGCAGAATTTAGAGGGCCCTGGGGCTTAAATGGCTAAAGTTGTATATTAAATGAATATATAAAATTTAATGCTAATTTTAAAATTAACAAAAACATATTGGACCAGAGCACCAAGTTCATTGTTCAGTATAATCTCTCCAAAGACAAATCACATGCAAACCAAAGTTAATCAGAAATTTGGTGGTAGGAATAGCGTCAGAGTAAGGTGAGTTGATCAGAAGATTTGAATGGCAAGTGTAGACTTATAGAAGTTTAGTGGATTCCTAATAGGTTTAGAATCACAGAGTTCACTGGTACCAGCAAATTCCATGGTCCAGCATATCCTTGCTGTAGATGAGTGCCATAGGTCAAATGATAATTTCTTCTTTGTTGGTGCTTCACTTTCTATAATTAGGATAAGGATCAGCCCCATTTTGATTAATAAATCACTATTTTTAGTTATCTGGGGCTGGGATTTAGCTCAGTTGGAAGAGTGCTGCACTGCAGTCTCTGAGGCCCTGAGTTCAATTCCCAGCACCGCAAAAGTGGGAGAAGGACCTGGCAATCCATTCCTGAGGCAATCCTGAAACAGTCAGCCATTGAAAACCCTATGAGGGTCACTATGAGTTGGATACTGACTCCACTGCACCCAACAACAACAACAACAACAACAACAACAACAATTTTTAGCTATAGACTGCAGCTGTAGCCCTGTGGTGACTGGTCCCGTCAGATCTCAAAAGCTAAGCAGGGTTGGGCCTGGTTAGTACTTGGATGGGAGACCACCTGTGAACATCAGGTGCTGCAGCCTTGGAGATGGACCTGGCAACCCACTCCCAAAAATCAATCTGCCATTGAAAACCCTATGAATAGCAGAGAAGCACTGACAATAGTGTTTTGCCTGTTGTATGTAGAGTTGCTATGAGTCGGATACCGGCTCGGCAGCACCTAACAACAACAATTTTTAGTGATGACAAAACCTTCTACTGAGTGTTTTAGTCTAAGAATAATTTGACGTCTTTAAGATGGTTTGGATTATGTTTCCTCTGATGCTTATTGCATAAACAACCTCATAACCCCTTTTTTAATTCTTGGGAAGTCACCTCCTTCATGCATATATTATTATATACAGCTGCTGTGTAGTGTCTTGTCTAAAGCCAAACCCCTGTTGCGTCCTATCCCACCAGATCTTGGAAGCAAAGCAAGGTTGGGCCTGGTTAGTACTTGGATGGGAGACTGCCTGGAAATACCAGCTGCTGTAGGGTTGGGAGAAGGACCCAGTAACCCACTCACAGAAAAATAATCTGCCATTCAAAACTGTGTGAATAGCAGAGAAGCACAACAATAGTGTTTCACCTATTGTTTCTATGAGTAGGACACTTACTCAGTGGCACCTAACAACAACATGTAATGTATTATATGAGTTATTGCTCATTCCCTAACCAGTATATTCTTTTCAAAGCACAGGTTTAAATTTTTATATCCCTTCAAGTTTTAGATTCTGTTTTCTTGATCCAACTCCTATACTATCAATCAGTAATTTCATGTTGCTTCTAGCAAGGGTAACACATCCATTCCATTTTACATTGTTCTTGTTTTAATATTCTCTTTCTTATGCAGGCTGAATGTATTCCAGAATCCTTGTCAATGTAGTTCATAGATTAGGCATTTGAAATAAAACCAAGTAGCCTATAGGACAAAGTCTTAGTTTTTAATGTGATATCAAGGCAATTCACACTCTTCACAATTAAATATGGTGTTTGTTACAGGTTGTATGTATATACGTATGTATGTGTATATGTATGCATGTTTGTTCTCTTGAGAAAGAGTCTCATTTTATATCCTAAGCTTGTCTGGAACTCGCTATGATCAAGCTGGCCTCTAAATCACTTCATTCCTCCTGCCTCAGCCCCTGAGTGCTGGGATTCCAGGCATGTACCACCATTCCTGGCTGTTACAAGTTTTTCATAAATGCCTTTTACCAGTTTGTGAAAGTTCCTTTCATCTCTAATATGGAGAGTTTTTTCTAGCGGGAAGTCAGGATTGGGTGTTAGAATTTGCCAAAGGCTTTTCTGCATCTATTGTAATGTGCCCATGATTTTTATTTCTTAAGCATGTTAATATGGGCAATTACATTCATTTTTTAAAGAAATATTGCACCAAACTTGCATTTTTGGGAAACACATGCCTGGATCGTAATGCATAATTATCTTATGTATTCTAGGATTTGATCTGATGAGATTTTGTTTAGACTATTTTCATTTACATTTAGAAAGGATATGGTCTGGTGTATTCTTTCATTCTTTCTTTTTTTTTTTATAACGTCATTGTCTGGTTTTGATATAGGAACAATCCTGGGTTCATAATAGTATTCAAGAATATTTTGTCCACTTTATTTTCTTGGAAGAGTTAACGTTGGATTGGTATAGTTTTCTCCTTAAGTGTTAGGGGAAGTTCACCAGTGTCAACTGGATTTTTCTTATGGGGAATGATTGTTAACTATTATTTAAACTTACTTAATGTGTGGTGTTTTTCAGCATATTTCCTCTTGCTTGTGCTTTGGTAGTTTGTATGTTTTAAAGAACTTGCCAATTTCATCTAATTATTGAATTTATGACCATTATTTTTAATAAAAATTTTTACTAATTTTTAAAATATTTATGGATTATGCCATTATATGACCTCTATTGCTTTATTTTGCCTTATTTGAGACAATTTAAAAAACTAATGTTGCTTGATTTAATTTTCTCCCCACTGGAGCTACTGGGAACAAACATGTTCTACTGTACTATCTTTTATTCTGTCTATAATTTTCCTTTCATATGTTGTTGTTGTTGTTATTAGGTGCCGTCGAGTGGTGTCCGACTCATAGTGACCCTCATAGGGTTTTCAATGGCAGATTGTCTCGGGATTGCCTTGGGAGTGGGTTGCCATGTCCTTCTCCCATTTTTATGGTGCTGGGAATCGAACTCAGGACCTCAGAGACTGCAGAGCGGCACTCTACAAACTAAGCTAAATCCCAGCCCTTTCATATGTAGCTCAGTAATTATAAGTTTTTCTTTGTACATGATGTAAAATATCATTTCAGTTTTATTTTTTCCTTAGGGGACAATCTCTCCCAAAGCCATCTATCCCAGAACTGAGACAGATCAGGGGATCCACCTCTCCTTGGGGTGCCAGGCATGCAGTATTGTTACCATACTGTTAAAATCAGTATTAGTGTTAGTGATAAGGTTTTTTCATTCTTACTGTAAGTGCTCCTTCTGCTGCTTATTTTCCTGCAAGGAAGCACAGATATTGGGGGATGGGGTGATCTGACTCCCTAATTAGCATCTGTTAGACTCTCCCTTGCTACTCTGGCTGCTTTGAGTAGAGAACTCTCAGGCAAGCAGACAACTGAACCAACTTTTACGAGCACTGGTGAGTTTGAACATTTCATAGATGCCTTTAGGAAGCTGTGTGACAACTGCCACTACAGCACAACTGTAGCTCCTGAAGGTACAGCTTCCATCATGGCTATGTCAAAGAGTTTGCAGCTTTCACTGGACTTTTTGCTACCATGGGCTCAATAAACTCTAGATGACCTGATGACCACTCCTTAAGTGTTAGGGGAAATTCGCCAGTGTCATCTGGGTCTGGATTTTTCTTATGGGGAATGATTGTTAACTATTATTTAACTTTACTTAATATGTAGGGTTTTTCAGCATATTTCCTCTTGCTTGTGCTTTGTTAGTTTGTATGTTTTAAGGAACTTGCCTATTTCATCTAATTATTGAACTTATGATCATTAATTTTTTAATAAAATTCTTTTACTAATTTTTAAAATATAAATGGACTATGCCATTATATGACCTCTCTTGCTTTGTTTTGCCAGTGGAGGACCACTTCCCTGGTGTCCCAGGAGCCACCATGCTGTGATTGGTTCACACACAAACCTTCATTTACATGAGATATTTCCGTGGTTGGTGCACATTACTCTTCTCTGGCTATAAAGGAAAGCTATTTAGCTCACTTAGTGTCTAGGCTGGAGATACTCCCCTATGTTTCCCCCCGGTATTGCAACATTAAGCCAAATAAAGGCATTTTTCAAGTGGCATTTGCCTACTTTTAGTAGTGTGAGGTAAGCTGGTAACATGAAGAAAGCAGCAGAGACAGTGGAACAACAGTGGGCAAGACTATACAACAATCAGAATGCTGAGTTGCAGAGCCCCAACATGACTAGCTGCTTCATGGCTGAAGAAGAGGTGAGATTTCAGGACCAGAACTAGCAGCAGCAAGAGCAACAGCAGCAGAAGGACCATGTTTGCTGTCTCCTGAAAGGTGGCAACAGTGACAACAGACGCAGTAGTAAGAGGCAATTGAACAGTTCCAGGGAGCAACCAGGGCAGGACAATGAGGGACAGTAGAAGACAGAGGGAGAGAAAAGAGCCAAACATATTTGGCTCTGTCTCTGTCTCTGACTCTCTGTCTCTCTCTGCTCTTTCTCTCTCTCTCTCTCGATAGAGAGAGACAGAGAGACAGAGACAGGCAGAGAGAGGGAGAGAGAGGGACAAAGGGGGGGGGAGAGAGAGAGAGAGAGAGAGAGAGAGAGAGAGAGAGAGAGAGAAAGAGAGAAACACTGCAAATCCTGGTCACTGAAAGAGTTCCAGCGAGCTATTGAGTCTTTACTACCAAGGGTCTCAGATACCCTGGGTCTAGGAGCTATAACACTGGCCACTGTCTAGGACTGAGTAATCCCAAAACCCTTTCTGGTTGGGAAGCTGCAACACAAGCTGCTATCAAGGACTGAGGAATCCTAATACCTAGGCCCACCTGGAAGTTGCAATGCCAGGTGCTGTTGAAGCCTGAAGAATCCTGATACCCAATTCTGCACAGAAGCGGCAATAACAGCTGCTTCCAAGGCCTAAGGAATCCTGACCTCCTTAGCCTGTGAAGAGCTGTAGCACATATGGGCTTAGGAGTACTCACTTCCTGGGTCGACATGTAACACTTCAAGAGCTGAGGAATCTCAACCTCACTGGCCTACAGAAGAGCTTTGACTCTAGAAAGCTCCACTTGCTGCTGCTGTTCTTGCCTGTCTGCTATCACTGCTTGCTGCTGTAGAATTCTCAGGGATACAGACACTGCCAAAGACGAGCACTTGCCTTTTCCTTGCCTACCTATGATTTCTTTTCTTTTTCTTTCTTTCTTTCTTTCTTTCTTTTTTTTTTGTTTTTTACTTTTTGAGACAGGGTCTTGCTAAATTATGCAGACTGCCTCTGGTCTCCAATTTGCAATCCTCCTGCTTCTGCCTCCTGAGCTGCTGGGATTACAGGCTTGTGCCACTGCACCCAGCTCACCTACCTATGATTTCTATCCAGGCAGAGCAAAAGGAGTCCACCCAGCTTACTGGTAACATCACCCAGAAGAGAATGCCTTCTCTTCCAGTGTACCTCCAGTACTTTCTGCTGACAAAGCTTAATACTATGCTAGTTGCACAGAAGAAGAATTTAAAGGCTGTTATGGGCTGAATTATGGGCAGGGCTTTAGTTCAGTTGGTAGAGCGCTGCGCTGCAGTCTCTGAGGTCCCAAGTTCAATTCCCAGCACTGCAAAAATGGGAGAAGGACCTGGCAATCCACTCCCAAGGCAATCCCGAAACAGTCAGTCCTTGAAAACCCTATGAGGGTTGCTATGAGTTGGATACTGATTCGATGGCACCTAACAACAACAACAACAATGGGCTGAATTTTGTCCTTCAAAATGGATATTGAGATAGATTCTTAATAGAGGCAATTAATGCTAAATGAAGTCACTAGGGTGATCTCTAATCCAATACATCTGGTGTCATTATAGGAAGATGAGATCAGATTAGGGCACAAGGTTGTACAGAAGAAAGACCATGGGAAGACATAGTGGAAAGATAGGTACCTTCAAGCCAAGGAAAGAGGCAGCAGAGTGAAACAAACTCTTCTAACACTTTGATCTCAGAATTCTAGCCTCCAGAAATATGAGAAAATAAATTTCTGTTGTTTAAGCCCCTCAGGTTGTGGTACTTTGTTATGGTAGCCCCAGTAAATGAATAACTAAGGTCCATTTACATACTGAATATCAAGCAATGAAGTGTAGATTTGAAGATGAAGCATTACAAATTGATAACTGACTTTTGAGACTTATAAGCTTAGGAAAGTTTAAAAATTCTCTGCACTCATTTTCCTATCTGTAAAAATGGGATCCTTACCAGAATTGAAGGCTTTTCAAACTCTTAAGAATCATACTCATTTTCTTCTGTCTCCAGCAGCCTTTTAGATGGAGACTTCTTTATTCATAGAAGCAGTTCTAGGCAGAGTCTAACCTTTGGAATCAGGGGAAAGAACCTACTCATTTTAGGACTTAGAAACTCTATGAGGTTGATCCAGTCATTTAACTTTCTGAACTTCATTTTTTCATATGAAAATTGAAGGTTCTAAAATTTATCTCATAGTGATGATGTAAGGATGAACCAAAAGAATATATATAGAACACATAGTTCTTTCTTAGCACACAATTACTTTTGGGTAAATTGTATGTGTTGTTATGTTTATAACTCCAGTATTTAAAATGATGAATCTCACATAATATGGTGAAAATGTATTTGTTATACTGAATTGCTAGAAGTTCTTCAGTGGGAGCACTTTAGGCACAACAACTGGCTCTGTGTGTGTGTGTGTGTGTGTGTGTGTGTGTGTGTGTGTGTGTGTGTGTGTGTGTGGTGTATGTATGTATTGATGTGCTGGGGGAAATATGTTTAGACAGAATATCTTGGTACCTTTGTTGTTCTTGTTGTTAGTGGCATCAAGTTGGTGTCTGACTCATAGCGACCCTACATACAACAGGCAAAACAGTATTGGTAGTGTTTCTCTGCTATTCATAGGGTTTTCAGTGGCTAATTGTGTTTTGGGAGTGGGTTACCTGGTCCTTCTCCCTTGGTACCTTTATAACTTCAAAAATGTCTTTGTTGGCTTGCAATAAAGTAGTTGTGGATGACCCCAGAAGAGCATGTTATCTTTCAGAATATTAAAGAGGAAAATAAATACCACTGAATAGTCAGGAAAGGAAAAAGTCCTAAAACAAATATGGAGACAATTTAAAGAGCTTACCCCAATAGAGCTAACAATTGAAGAAAATATAGTTATTTTAAATCCCTGAGAAAGGAACTGGCACCAAAGAGCAGGAAATCCATCAAGCCTCAACTTGTTTTCAGAAAGTCTCTAATTAAACCATAGAGTTGAAATCTGACAGGTGCAAAACAAATCTGATTTTAATGATTTTATCAACCTCATACATAGATTTTGTTCTGGAGAAATTTTAATGTGGATTTCTTCAATGTTTCATATTTCAGGATCTTTCTCCCTATGATAATGTGGCAGAAAGCAATACATTTATTTTAAATCTTCCATCTAAAACAATGTCAAGTGAGGTCTCATGTCTTCAATGGAGTTCAAACTGAACTTGTGCCTAAGTGCTGAGGCAGGAAGTTAACACAGGACTTTCCAACACTAGAGCAGGAAGAGAAAGCATAGAATGAGATGTTGAGATTTCTAATGCTAAGTGAACAAAACTGAATTTTTGAAAGTGAAAATTGTAGCTGGTTATTTTTGCTCTGAAGTATAGACAACTCTCTTTCTCTCTCTCTCTCTCTCTCTCTCTCTCTCTCTCACACACACACACACACACACACACACACACACCCTTATAAGATTGATTCCTTAATATCCTCTTAACCAACAAAAGTGATTCTGTTTATATTAGGAAGAAAAGCCAAGTAGAAAGGTCATTATGTTGTGTCTGCAACTCTCACTCCTAATATGTGAGTCTCATTTATAAGTAGAGGGAAAAATCAATAACCCTTTTAAGTTGCCTTGGATTCCAAGTGGAAAATACTTTAACCCACTGCACTGTAGTGACTTAGAGCCACTGTGAGATATTATGCAATGTTGGTTCACCAAGAATCCCAGCTCTCTTCAATAACTTTTAATTGTGTTGTTGAATCTGTCTTGGCTGGTGAAGAAAATGAATGCTTGTCATTGTTTTCTGAAAGTTTAACTCTTTTATATTCATCACTTGTTTTTGTCATCTTCTTGATAGTTAAATTTGCTTTTATAGAAGTTACTTGGAAGACTGAAGTAGTTTAAGAAAAAGTCTAGAAACCCAGGAACGAAAACCTTAAATTTTAGTTTAATTATGTTCAATTAATATTTTCTAAACACCATGCGTATATTAGGTTTTATGCACTAACTGGAGCAGCTGAAAAGAAATGAATAAAAAATTCATAAGAGGTTTCTATTTTCAAGAACCTCTGGTTAACTAGGAAAAATGAGTTAATAGTACAAGTGTCTATATTTTGAATTTCTATGTAAATGCCATATGAGAAGAAGAAAAGAAAAGAAAAGAAAGAAACAGCTTTGCTTAAAGTTCAAACACTCAAAGAAGCTCTGTTCCAGACACCTCATGTTAGGGGGAAGACAAAAGATTTCATGGGCCTTGAAGAATGGATGGCATTTTAAAATTAGGGAGGCATGGTGATATTTGTCTGTAGTCTCAGCTACTTGGTAAGCTGAGGCAGAAGGATCATTGGTTTGAGTCAATTCCTACCTTACCTTAGCTCCATGACTTTTTTCATATTATTTAACACTAGTTTCTTATCAATAAAAGGGTGATAATCTAAAACTTCCTGGGCTTTGATCAAAATTAAATTAAAATGACTGAATCATGGTACTTTATAAACTTTTTTGTTTTTCTCAGTACTGGGGTTGAACTCGGGGCCTTACGCCCACATGCTTTGCAAGTGCTGGACCATTGAGCTGCGCCCCCACCTTTTTTTTTTTTTTTTTTTACTTTTTGAGACAGGTTCCCACTAGCCACACAGACTGCCTCTGGAGAGCTTGCAGTCCTCCTGGTTCCACCTCCCAAACTGCTGGGATTAGAGGCGTGCGGCACTGCGCCTGGCTATAAACTTATTTTTTTAAAGAAGGAAGAAATTAAGGAGATTATAAATGAAAATCTAAACAACATGTTTAAATAATGACACTTAGTTATCCAAAGTAAAGATTACTACTTACTAGTCATCTAGAAGATTTTATTTTAGATCTTGTTGCCTCTCTGTAACCCATCTGTTATTGTTGTTGTTGTTAGGTGCCATCGAGTTGGTATCTGACTCATAGCGACCCTCACAGGGTTTTCAATGGCAGACTGTTTCAGGATTGCCTTGGGAGTGGATTGCCAGGTCCTTCTCCCATTGTAACCCATCTAGCATTCATATTATCTTATTCTTCCAAGTTCTTTTTAGTTCCTCTGCCTCAGGTTATAATCTGCATATCAAGCAAAATCCCTACAATATGCATAAATATGATTATGTGAATAGTCTGAACTGGTGTAGTGGAGGCACACTCAAAGTACTGCATTATATTATATACTAAATCTCACTTATTCTCCACAGTGAGAGATTAGGTGGTACAACTGAGTTCCCATTCCATTTAGTTGGTTTCTATATGCTTTGAAAAATAGAATAGGTGAGAGAGGAAAGGGTGTGTATTTCCAGGTGGTTCTGGTAAAAAATTAGATGTACACTATTGAGCAATATATTAAATGTATTCATATCAACATGGATGTATATTTATAATAGAGTGTTCATAACAAAGGAGAAATTATGCAGGGAAACATAATTTATATAAATTAAAAATTTATTGTGCAATATATGTGATGGGCACCAAAAACATACATTTTAAAAGAACACATATAAAAGAAACTACTTTAAAACCATTAGAATCATTGCCTGTGGTAGGCAGGAGGAAGAGCAAGGGCTTTGGGAATATAATGGAATGAATAAGCAGAGCAAGTATGGGTTTGTGTAGGCCAATGCTGAATGTACCACAAAATGTGTTGTGTTTCGATTTCTCAACTCTATGAACTTGACGTCCATTCAAAACTAGCAGAGGGATGTATTTGTGATAAACTCTCAAAGATGAGAGAATCTAAGTCCAATTTAAAGAAATTTCCAGACAACAAAAGGGGGGAAATATTTACAAAGGTGGCATTTGATGATACAGTCATAAATGATAAACAAGCTTGGAAGGTTAAGGATACAAAGCTGTTTCTCAGCAGTCTCCATAGAACATTATTCTTTACGAATTCTCTGATCTACTTCCTAAGGCTGTCTTCTATCTTTAGAGGCAGCTGAGTTCAGGAAAGAGAATGTAACCTTTAGAATCAAGAACTGCTAGATTGAAATTTTATACCCCATCACTTGTCAGTTGTGAAAAACAGCATAATGTTCATTTTTTTTTAATTTGAACACCTTCAACTGTAAAACAACCACCTAACTGATTATGCAAGAAAAAAATGAGTGAAATACCTGTCTAGCATAGGGCTAGGGTCATGGTGGTCATATTATTAATGGTAGTTCCTATATTTCTTATCTTTCCCTAACATTGTCCCTCATGAATTCATTCAGCAAACATTGAATGTGAAACTTCTATAGGTTGTACACTGGATATACAAACTGGAGATGGTGCAATATATGCCTTCAAAATGATTGCAGTCTAGTGGAGAAAACAGTTAAACCAAAATTTGTAATACAGGTGGAGAAATGCAATGAGGAAGGTATAGACTGGGTGGTGGAGCAGAGAAGAAGGGACTCAGGTTCAAACGTTTCTTGGATGAGAAGGGATTTGGGTATTATGGTATGGATTCAGTAAAAGGTAGGATACAAAGTTCCAGAAGAATGTGTTCATGTGAATAAATTGCTCCTGCTCATGACCATTCCAAGGACTAGAACTGGTAAATGAATATTTTGTTGATTCTCCATTGTAGAATTTCAATTTCTAATGAGTCAATGTAAGTTCCTGAAAAACATAGCATTGTGATAAAGCTGCTTACAGGACTTCCAAATATGATGTATTTCTAAGGCGTTTTTCTTTTATTTGTTACTAATTTTACTCCATTTTGCTAGGAAACTCAGTTGGGCTTTGTGGAGGTAATCTTGTTTTCCGTAATGTTAAGATGACTTCTTTTTTAGGGCCTTCAAATATGAGCTCAGTATTTGTTTCTTTCTTTTTTTTTTTTTTGCATGCATAGTATGTTGAACACATTTATATTTGTGAGTGTACATATATCTGATTATATACATGCTCATATATGCGGTATAAGCCAATACACAACATGCATACATACATATATGTCTTTACTTAAGAAAGATTTTGTTTGGACAGGCTGCTATAAACCAAATATGTGATAGAAATTTTGAAAATATTGTTCTTTTATAGCTTCTTCTGAAATGGCAAGACTTTCCTGAAACAACATTTAATATTTGTTTTTTAAACAAACTCGTAGGTTTATTTTGTAAAACTCATGAATGTTTTTTATTCATCCCATATCCTTTTCAGGGTTGCTCCTTGCCAAAGGAAATATGATTAAAGCAGCTCAGGAAGTGTTCTCTGCAGCAATAAGACATAATGGCTGTATCTTACATAGGATTCAAAAGAGAGAATAAGAAAATTTGTGTGGATACTCTTCTGGGGACAAGTTATAACTCTTAAACTCTTGTCAAGTGATAACTCAGACTTTTAAAAGTATCCTAGACCTGAAATTGATAACAATAACTTAAATTTATCTCCAAAGCTTCTGTAAAAAAAGAAACCTAAGTTCTAAAAATTTTATGAAGCCCAGTGGCAATACTAAAACTGGTATTGACAAAACACTTAAATAGATCTATTCCCTGTTGTTCACTTCTGTGCTTCAAATAGTTGAAGATGTGGTGGACTCTGGGATTTTTTTCTCTCCTTGCTTTAGGTATTGACTGAAATAAAATATGTTTATGATGAGACCTACAGGAATGGATTTCTATTGAGTCTCCACTCCCTGGCCCTGACTTCAGAAAATGGATCAGGGCCTACCATTTGCTTTGAAGTCAACAGAAATGCTACACTTTGTAGGGATACACAGGCATAAAGTGGATAAGGTTAGGAAAGAAGGATGTTGGTGCCAATAATGGATATCTGACTTAAAGGTAATAAGGTCTCCAAGATATACTCAAAACCACTTAAGTAAAAAAGTGGCAGAGACTATATTGAAAAGGCTCTGTTGCAGTGGGAAGATATTGTTGTCATTTAGAACTAGGTTTATAAGAGAAGGCAGATGTTATTTGCAAATTTTTGTGGTTTTACAAGAAAATAAATATTAATGATGTTGGCCGCTTTAAGTAACAAACATGAAAAATATCTCTCTGTGTGTATGTATATTTGTTTCAGAAAAATTTTAAAGTTCACACCTTCACTGGAATGTCCCGTGGGCTAGCCATTGCCTTTTAAATTTTCAATGAATATTGGGGACATGCTTTATCTTGGCTTTCTATGTTTCTTCTTTTGTGTGTACCAATGTTCAACTTTGGTCTTGGTGATTGGACACAAGTATCTCATCAACTTTGGCTTTGGCTTCAACATTCATGATTCTAAATAGTAAATGCTTAAGATGGAGTCAATTTTTCATCCACAATTAATGCAATATCAATTATTATTTGATAACATAGGTTATCATCATATCTAACTTCAGTAACCCAGGTACATTATTTGAATTAATTTTTGATATCTGGATATATGCCGTAGATAGACCATTCTAGATATGTGTTGGTATGGAAAATCCCCTTAAATGTTCTCTACATTGAAAATCCATC
>VMDO01033313.1:0-18040 GCA_007922755.1 Pedetes capensis
CTTGACTCGACGGCACCTAACAACAACAACAACAACAACAATTTCAATCCAGAACTGGTTTTCTGTTCTGTACCATAAATTTATCTTGTTGTTGTTGTTGTTGTTGGGTGCCGTCGAGTCGGTATCCGACTCATAGCGACCCTCATAGGGTTTTCAATGGCTGGCTGTTTCGGGATTGCCTTGGGAGTGGTTTGTCAGGCCCTTCTCCCGTTTTTGTGGTGCTGGGAATTGAACTCAGGACCTCAGAGACTGCAGTGCAGCGCTCTACCAGCTGAGCCAAATCCCAGCCCTAAATTTATCTAGTATTATATAAAGGCCACGTTGTTATAATAATTGTGACTTCAATATGTTTCAGTATCTGGCAATTCAGATATTAAAAACAGCCTGGATTTTAAAATGTAAGAGTAGCTGCCTTTGTATTACCACATATTCTCAAATCTAATCCGCACCCTTTTTAACATTGGAGGGCTATAAAACCAGATGCAGATTAGAATTGTGTGTGGACTGGATTCACTGTCAATCCCTCTTAACCCAGCTCTTGATTACATTTGAGAATATACGGTATTCTTTTCTCAAGATTTTCTATAGAAAAATATTACCATGAAAAGACAAGTAAATGGTAGCGAAGTCTTTGATGGGGGGTGGGGCGGGGGGAAGCATACAAGAGGGTAAGGGGGAACCTATATGAATAATGTACAACAAAATGCATATATGGAAATGTCACAATGAAAAGCATGTCAGAATGAATCACATTAAGATGTACATTAAAAATTTCTAATATCACCAGAACTATTTTTTCCAGTCCCCCTCTACTCAACAATTCCTTTGAAATTTTAACAGTAATCTCATTATATTTATAAATTTATAAATTCATAATTTTATATTCCCACTTAAAAGGTAAGAAACTGAAGTAAAATGCTTTATTCAGTAAAATTCACAAGGTTTTAAAAAGGTATTTTAAGACTAAAACATAGATTTTCTGATTCCTAAATCAGTGTTTGTATCACTAAAACCATTTTTCCCAAATTTTAATGTGCATAAGAATTACCTGGGAGAAAGACCCAGCAACCCACTCCCAAAGAACAATCAGCCATTGAAAACCCTATGAATAGCAGAGCAGCACTAACAATACTGTTTCACCTGTTGTATATTGGGTTGCTATGAGTTGGACACCGACATAATGTCACCTAACAACAACAACAAAGAATCACCTGGACCTCTTGTTACAGTGTAGATTCTAATTCAGGAGGTCTGGAATGGGACCCAAGACATAGCATTTCTAACCAGCTCCAAGGGCATGCTCATGCTGCAATCTGAGGACAAGACTTTCAGTAGTAAGGGTATCTTTCAATCCATACAGATCTGAGGGTGAGGTGATGCTACCTACTGGTAGTTAGGTCTTGGGTACCCTTGCTTAGGAGAAACTGCCACTAGGAAAAAAAAATCCTTTCCTGGCTTAGGCTGCTTTGTACCTATCACACCTAGATGCTGTTTTTCATTAAGGATATCAGAGCAGTTGCTTTGTTCCTGAAGTCCACCACCGTGTAACCGGTCACAAGGGGATCAACATAGCTGATCATGTGGTGCTGGCAAATCCTCTGCTCTTGGGCAGAAACCTTGTTAGTGATGATGTCTAGCCCTTCATAGATCTAGGGGAAAGAAAATAATTAATGTGAGAAATTCACCTGCCTCCATAGAATGCACACTTTATGGGTGGAAATGGTGATCTATTCCTCCCTCCAGCCAAACACTTCATGTACGCCTGTAATCCCAGTGACTCAGGAGGCTGAGTCAGGAGGATTACAAGTTCAACGCCAGAGGCTGCCTTCGAAACTTAGCACTTGCAAAGTATGTACAAAGCCCTGGGTTCAACCCTCATGTACTGCAAAAAATAAAACAAAACAAAACAAACAAACAAAAAAACCAAGCAGGTTGCTTTATTCTATTTATGCCTCCAGAAAGATAACATTTTTCATTGTTCATAATTCTGCTTCAAAGGGCATAGATATTTCTTTGATTTAAATGGCTCTAAAAGGTTCTTAGAATTCATATAACATTAGTTCCCTCTGATGGAGAAGTGGCCTATCTATAAAGATGCATATAAAATACACACATACACACTTGGAAGTCAGAACACCTAATATCATTACTCTAGTGGAAACGTTGTGATCTATCTAAATTATTGCTTCAGGGGGTCAGAACATATAGTCTAAGTACTCAAAGGCAATATCCCGTCTGTAAGCTCTTGATCTGCCAATTCAACTAAAAAGTTCAAGTGTACTTTGTCCAAATGCAAAGTCTCAGATGGAGAACAGATCTGAAAATACTAGTTTGAAAACAGAAATGAATGTTTTGGGATTAAATGTTCTTTCTGTAATCACTGACTCTACATGGAGCACTGAATGAATAAATAATAAGTTCCATAGAGCCCACAAAGATGTTAAAAGCATTTTTTATCTCACATTTCCCTTTACTTATATGGGTGTCAAATAAGTACAGTACACTGTTATGGTTAGGAGAAAGAACCCTGGCGCCAAGCTGCCTCAGATCAATGTCATTTACTACTTAAAGTACTTGGAGTACTCAGTTACTAACCTCTTTGCATCTCAATTCCTCATCAGTAAAATGGACATAATAATACCTACATCATAGGGTTGTTGAGAAGATTAAATGAGTCAATACATGTAAAATCCACCTAGTTTTTTCCTGGCACACTGTAAACACTGGTGAGAGTCTTTATATTACTATTTGCATTACAATCACTACCACTACTACTATCAAAACACCAGGAGAAAGAAAATTATTTTAATGTCTCTGTAACACTTTGAAACCTCTGCAGTCTTAGCTACTGTGGTTATTTCCCCAGCGAGAATATAAGCTATTTGCAAGTAAATAAAACTGTTAAATAGTAAAATGGTACACAAAGCACAGACAGACATAGGTAAAGTACCAGCTTTGCCCTTTTATCTCATCTAATCTATGCATGGGGAGAAGGACGTGGCAACCCACTCCCGAGACAATCCCGAAAACAATCAGCCATTGAAAACCCTATAAGGGTCGCTATGAGTCGGACAGACTCGATGGCACACAACAACAACAACAACAATCTATGCATGATAGTAGAACTACCTTCTTACACATGAATATTGATGGACTTTTAAATCACAGGATGCTCTCTTCTGTCTCTCGAACAAAAAAGATTTCCTTCTCCATTATAAAGTATTGTAGGATATATTATTCACTAGTGTCTTTCACTGTGCAAATCAAGAAAACTAAAATGAGAAAAACTGCTGGGGTTTAGCTCAACTGGTGGAGTGCTACACTACACTCTCTGAGGGCCCAGATTTGATCCCCAGCACCACAAAAACGGAAGAAGGACATGGCAATCCACTCCCGAAGCAGTCCCCAAACAATCAGCCATTGAAAACCCTATGAGGGTCGCTATGAGTTGGGCCCAACTTGAGGGCACCTAACAACAATAACAAAATAAGAAAGGAGTTAATGATTGTGTGTTTTCCCACAGCGCTTAATCAGCTCTGCTGTAGCTCAGGTTCCAAATGACCCCCCCACTCCTTTTGTTTTCCAGTACTGAGTTGGGGGTTGAACCTAGGGATTTATGCATGCTAGGCAAGTGCTCTACCATTGAGCTGTACCTTTTATATTTTGACACAGGGTCTCACTAAATTATATGGTTGCCTCTGGCCTCAAACTTGAGATCCTCCTGCCTCAGCCTCCCAAGCATGGGGATTGCAAGTAGCTGCCACCTTGCATGGCTCAAATGACCCAAAGTTAAAGAGCTTACATAACAGCAACTTGATTTTGCCAATAGAGGATTTCTAAACACTGGTAAATACATTAATAGTAAAAAAGATTCTCATTCTTTACACAGAGATTAAACGTTGAGGAAATGCATAGTTAGAAATGTTCACTTACCTGCTCCTCTAGAATAAAACTAAACAAACTATAAACATCTCTATCAGCACATTCTATTAGAGACCCAAGAGGGCTAGGTAAACTTTCATCCTGTGACCTGCCTTTAGGTGTATCTTTTAGAGGCACTTAAGATGGCAAGTTTAAATAAACATATAAATGTAATTCCAACCTAAAGCAACCCCAGATCTAGACTCACTTTTATTACTGGTAGAAGTGGCCTATTATACTGTTTATTGTTATTGCTGTTGTTGGTAGGTGCCCTCAAATCAGGTCTGACTCATAATGACTATGTACAACAGAATGAAACACTACCCAACACTGTGCTGTGAACAAAATCTTTTTCTGTTTGAGCCCTTTGTTGCAACCATTGTGTTTCTTCTCATTTTGAGTTGTACCACATCAGCAACTGGAGGTCCCAGGGCTTTACTCCATTCCTATCATTAAGGTCAACTCTACTTCGAGGAGGAAACTCTTCTCTAGTTGTTTCTTGAATGCCTTCCAGCCTTGGGAGCTCATTTTCCAGCATTACATTTGACAGTGCTATTCTGCTAATCATACAGTTTTCAATGGCTAATTGTTTTGGGAGTGGGCTGCAGGGTCCTTCTCTCTAGTCTGTCTTAGTCTAGATGTTTAGCTGAAACCTGCCCACAATGGATAGCCCTGCTGGTATCTGAGAGACAGATGACATAGCTTTCAGCATCACAGCAACACACAAGCCCCCAAAGCAGGACAAGCTGACAGACAAATGGGGATGCTACTTACTATTTATAGTATATATAAATAGCAAAAATACCAGAAAAAAGACTATTAATTGTTTAAAGAAAGAAAAGCTATTACTTAGAGTTAAAAAACTAAAAACTGAGCTAGGCATTACATAATGCATGCCTGTAGTCCCAGTACCTCAGAAGGCAGAGGCAGGAGGACCTCAGGTTCAAGGCCAGAGGCAGACTGAGTAACTTAGGGAGACTCTGACTCAATTTAAAAAATAAAAAAGGGGCTAAGGGTACAACTCAGTGGCAGAGCACTTGCAAAGAATGTGCAAGGCCCTGTGTTCGGCCCCCTAATACTGCAAAGGAATTTAAAAAAAAATTGTCACTCACATAAAAGTATAAAATCTTGATTGCCAACATAAATTGTCATCCTTAAGTGATCTGTTAATCCTCTGCCAACTATACCGTCAGATTAAAAGGAACAGGACATAAAGATATAAGTAAACCAGGGGTGGTGACATAAGCCTATAATCCCAGCACTCAGGAGGTGGAGGCATGAGGACCTCAAGTTTAAGGACAGCCTGGCCTATTCAAAACAAACAAACAAAAAATATGGGTGATACTAACTAGATATATAATGATAAAAATATTGTTAATTTTTAAGAATAATATAATTTTATGGTTATGCTTTAAAGAGTCCTTAACTTTTCAGGTCTAGGATTAAGTTTAGTAGTGGAGCTCCTGGCCTCACAATAAGTAAATAAGTAAATAGTCTTAAACTTCTAGCAATATACAGTATATTAAGAACATATGAGTCAGGAGCTGTGGCACACATCTGTAATCACAGTGACATGGGAGACTGAGGCAGAAGGATCTCAAGTACAAGGGCAGAGGAAATCTGCACAATTTAGTGAGACCCTCTCAAAATAAAAATTAAAAAAGGGATTGGAGTGCAGCTCAGTGGTAGAGCACTTGCTTAGCATGAGCAAGGCCCTGGGTTCAACCCCCCATTACTGCAAAATAAATGAATGAAAAAATAAATAGATAACATACAAGGGCAAGACAGAAAGATTGTAACTTTGAGGGTAGCCTAGGCTACATAGAAGGACCCTGTCTCAAAAAACTGAAGGGGAAAAAAAAGAACATGTGAAATAAAAGTACAGACACACATCACTTAAATTCTGAGAAATGCACAGTCAGACAACTTCTTTGCTGTGTGAACAACACAGCATGTACTTGCACAAACTAAGATGACTAAAATGTTACTAGGCGATATAATTTTATGGGGCTACTGTCTCATATACAGCCCATGGTTGACCTAAACATTATATGTGGACCATGACTCTGTGTGTTACCAGAATGGCGGACAGGGAGGCCTACAATAACTGAAACAAGATTGGCCTGGAATTCATTGACTTTCTTTATGACCTCAACATGTGCAGGCTGACAGAGGACATGGATCACCAGGTGTCACAGATGCAGCAACAGACCATGCTGGAGCTGATGAAGACAAAAGCAGAGGCAGCTGCAGCCTCTGCCACCTGTATGGCCTGCAACTGTATGATCTTTGAGGTATGGCAGTCCTTCCGCTTTCTGCTCTGGGGACCAGGAGCATAAATTCCTTGTCCTCATGGGGCAGGTGTTTGACCCCACGGCCTAAGACCTGCAGGGGGCTAGGTTAAGTGAGGCCCTATCACCAAATGTCACCTCCCCCATTCTTAGTCCTGCTGCTGTCTGCTGGACTTGCCCCTGGCCATCTCCTGCAAACCTGGAGGGGTAAAGTGTATAGCTCAGTGGTGGAATGCTTGCTTACCACACAAAAAGCCCTGGGTTCAATTCCTAGCACTGCAGAAAAAATAAAAATAAAAAGTAAAAAAATAAAATACTGCTGGTGTGGTGGCACACACCTATAATCCCATCAACTTGGTAGGCAGAGGTAGAAGAATAAAAAGTTCAAGGCCAGAGGCAACCTGTATAACTTAGTGACACTCTGTCTCAAGATTAAAAAAAAAAATTTTTTTTTAAATCATGCTGGAGGTACAGCTCAATGCTACAGTACTTGCACAGTATGCATGAGGCTCTGAGTTCAGTCCCCCAAAACCACAAAAAATAAAAATAAAAAATAAAATAAAAAACCAAAACCCAGAAACCAATTAATTTTGTAATTGTTACACTTGACCCAGGTTTAGATGACATTCATACTGTAAATACTACACTCATGCTTAGAATTTTATTACCTGCCTAGAACATTGTTCTACTAGGTCAGATTAAGTTTGTAGCCCAATACCTTACATGTCTCCTATTATACAGCTTCAATTATAGTTTCAATGTGACCCTACTTATATAAGAGTCAGCCTCGGGAAGAGCTGAAAGGACCTGTGTTATCTTTCAAGCACATTATGCTACTCTGTTTTACTTCCCCACTTCCAGAGGACACTTGTGATCTGTGTACATAGAAATGATGGTGAATAAAATGCTTCACTCTTCACAAATCATATTTTGACAATACTAAGTGAACTCTTGGATTGCCAAAAGAACCAACAGATCTGTCCTAGAAGAAGTACAACCAGAGTGCTCCTTGGGAGCAAGAATAGCCAGAATGCGTCTTACATATTTCGGACATGTAGTCAGGAGAGATCAATCCCTGGAGAAAGACATCATGTTTGGGAGAATGGCAGGTCAATGAAAAAAAAGAAAACCCTCCACCAGATGGATTGACACAGTGTCTGCAACAATAGGCTTAAATATAAATAAGATCGTGTGCCTGGCACAGAATCAAGAAGTATTTCAATCTGCTGTATGTAGGGTCGTCATGAGTTGGACTCGACTTGATGGCACCTAACAACAGCAACAACAATAAGTGAACTCTGGCTCCTTTGTGAAGCCTGATGACTGGAATAGTCTAAAAAATTAGAGGTTTAACTCAGTCAATTATCTACCACAGCTGACTTATCCCAGCAAGCATTTACTAAGAACCTATTACATGCCAGGTACTCTACAACATGTTGAGCAAGCAAAGAAGATTAAGAAAGAGTTCCTGCTGGGTATGGTAGTACAAGTTCAAGGTCAGCCTTAGCAAGACACTGTCTCAAAATAAATTTTGGGGTAAAAAGAGGTGGGGGATGTAGCACAGTGGGTAGAATGTTTGCCAATACTTATGAGGCCCTGGGTTTGATCCCTAGCACAGAAAAAAAAAAGTCTCTAAGAACTGGGCGTGGGGGGCTGGGGCTTAGCTCAGTTGGTAGAGTGCTGCTCTGTTCTCTGAGGCCCTGGGTTCAATCCCCAGTACTGAAAAAAATGGAAGAAGGACCTGACAGTCCACTCCCCAAAACAATCAGCCACTGAGAACCCTATGAAGAGCAGAGAAGCACTAACATAGTGCCAGGCATGGCAGTGTTGAGGAGGTTTTGCTCTGTTTTACATAGTGTTGCTGTGAGTCAGATCCAATTCAACGGCATCTAACAACAACCACAAGAACTGGTCATGGTCAAAGGAGCAAAGCAAGTAAACTGGAAAAAGGACAGACTTTTCAATAAATGGTGCTGGGAAACATGGTCATCTGCATGCAGAAAAATGAAAACTGACCTGCATCTCTCAATATGCATGAGAGTTAACTCAAAATGGATAAAAGATCTCAACACAAAACCGGAAACTTTAAAACTTATAGAAGACAAGAGAGGCAATACACTCCATCATATAGGCATAGGAAAGTAACAGGACTCCAATTGCTCAAGAAATTGCAACAAGAATAGATAAATGGGATTACATGAAGCTTCTGTACAGCAAAAGAAACAATTAACAAGGAAACCCCCACTGAATGGGAAAAAATCTTCGCATCCTATACATCAGACAAAGGTCTAATTACCAGAATTTATAAAGAACTCAAGAAAAAAACTCCCCCAAAAACAAATAACCCAATACACAAATGGGCAAAGGAACTGAGTAGACAGTTCTCAAATGAAGAGGTCCATAAAGCCATGAAACACATGAAAAAATGCTCAATATCCCTAGCCATCAGGGAAATGCAAATTAAAACAACACTGAGATTTCACCTTACACCAGTAAGAATGGCCAAGATCAATAAAACAAATAACAACAAATGCTGGCAAGGTTGCAGAGAAAAGGGAACACTCTTACATTGTTGGTGGAGCTGTAAATTGGTCCAACTACTGTGGAAATCAATATGGAGGTATCTTAAAAAACTGAAAATAGATCTATCATATGACCCAGCTATACCACTATTGGGAATTTACCCAAAGGGAGAAGTGTCATCATACCACAGAGACACCTGCATCTCCATGTTCAATGCAGCACTTTTCATAATAGCAAGGATATGGAATCAACCAAAGTGCCCTTCAACAGAAGAATGGATAAAAAAAACTACGGTACATAAACACAATGGAATACTACTCAGCAATAAAAAAAAATGAAATAAGGCCATTTGCAGCAAAATGGAAGGAATTAGAGAAAAATATTTTAAGTGAACAAATACAAGCTCACAAAGAGAAACACCACATGTTCTCACTCATATATGGGAGCTGAATCAAAATTATAAGAAGGAAAAAATCCTATACAAAGGTCAGATCATAATAAAAGAAAAAAAAGCTCAGAATGGTATTATTATAGATGGTCTGGAAAATGCATGTAATAGTTCTCACAAGGTAAAAAGAAAGTTCACTGCAGGAAAAGTTTCTATCTTAAACAGAACTGTAACCCAAGGATATATAGAAAAATATTACCATAAAAAGACAAGTAAATGGTAGAGAAGTCTTTGATGGGGGGTGGGATGGGGTAGAAGTGTACAAGAGGGTAAGGGGGAGCCTATATGAATAATGTACAACAAAATGCATATATGGAAATGTCACAATGAAAAGCATGTCAGAGTGAAATCACATTAAGGTGTACATTAAAAATTTCCAATAATAATAATAAAAAAGAACTGGTCGTGGTGGCACATATCTGTCATCCCAGCACTCAGGAGGCTGAGAAAGGAGGATAGAGTTCCAGGCTAGACTGGGCTACAAAATAAGACCCTGTCTCAAAAAAAACAAAACAAATTTATAAGTGATATTAAAGTTCATGCAGTCCTTTCTAAATATCATAACCACTAAGCATTTAATTTTCTAGGCATTGAATTGAGTCCTACAGAAAAATATACCTCTTTGTCTTACCTGTCATTGATGGCTCATTTCTAGACTAAAAAATTTTGGGAAAAGGCTACAAGGCTGAAATAACCTGAACTCTCCAAATTAACAGAGCTGAAGTACCCAAAGGAGTTAATGAAAGTGAGGGAAATCTATAACAGAGACCAGGAAAACTGGCAGAATCTAAAACAGTGCTTCCCAACTGGCAGTGATTTGGTCTATCAAGGGACATTTGGTAATGTCTAGAAACAGTTTGGTTGTCACGACTGAGGGAGTGGGAATGTTACCTGTATCTGATAGGTAGAGGCTGGGGATGCTGATAAACATCTTATGATGCACAGGAAAACCCCTAATCCATTCAACAAAGAATCAGCTGGTATAAAAATGTCAAAGATCCTGAAGTTGAGAGATCTTGTCTAACGAAAATCCACCTTGGAGAGACTCCCCTCAAATTTTAAGGGTATAGCCAAATACCTAACCCATTTAAGGATCTAACCCTTTAGGGTTACCATCCTGTAGGATGGCCCTAATGAATATGCTAATCAGCAGTGTCCTGGACACTGAGCAGATCTTGGAGCTCTGTCTAAGTGCTGGCTGGCTATGATGCCCCACCATACCTGGCTACAACCAAGAGGAAAGACTTCATCTAATTTTTTTTTCTCCAAATTATCTTCCCTTTTTTGACTTCCTTTCCTTCCCATTTCAAATTAGATTCTGAAGTCCTTCAACCACTTTCTTGTCTCTCTAAGCTCTCAAAACAAGTAATGGAAAAAACAACAATCTGATACTGTTGAGCACGCTCTTCTTCCCAGCTTCAATGACACTGTTCTCTCCAGGTTTTCTTCTTATCTCACTAGTCCTTCGAAGCTCAGTCTCCTTTACTGATGCAGGCCACTGATTTATTAGCAGTGTCTGTCATAGGAATAATACTGAGAAACGGCAGTCTTTATGGCATCCACCTGCCATTTCCATACATAAACTTTCTCTGGGTCAACACCTATGGCTTCTACAAACATTTTTGTGGTACTAACTCCCAAAATCTCTATCTGCAATCTAGTTCTCTCTTGTGGTCCCAGATCTGACAATCAACATTTCCATCATCAATGAAAAATATATAGTATAATGAAGAGGTCAGCAGTAAGGACTCTGGAGTTGGACTGCCTGGATTTAGGTCCTGGCTCCACCATTTACTAGCTATGTAACTTCAAGTAAGTTTTCTTGTTGTTTTGTTTTGTTTTGTGGTACTAGAGGTTGAACCCAGGGCCTTGCGCTTGCATGCTTTGCAAGTGCTGTACCACTGAGCTGCACCCCCAGCCCATTATTTTACTTTTTGAGACAGGGTCTAGTTAAACTACACTGACTGTCTCTGGTCTCAAACTTGCAATCCTCTTGCCTCTGCCTCCTGAGTTTCTGGGATTACAAGCGTGTGCCACCGCTCCCAGCCAATCAAGTTATTTAACTTGTCTGTGCTTCATTTATAAAGTGAGAGTAATCTTAAATCTAACCTCAAAAGATTATTGTGATGGTTAAATGATCAGTACATGTAAAGCATACGGAACAGGGCCCTTCCCCAGAAGCAGTGAATAAATGTTAGCTGGTTATTAGCTAGCTATCATTATGATTTTCATCAATCACATCATCATCACCCCAAAGAGGCACCTGAAACTTGACATGTCCAAAATTGAAATTTATTATCTTCTCAGCCATATTTGAGTGAAGAACCTAGGCAATCAAACCAAAAACTTAGAAGTACTCCTAGAATTTCTGTCTATCCTTATGCCACCACCACACATACATTTCCCATTTGTCTCAACTTTTGCCCCGATATTTCTAAAATTATCTCAAAGTTCACCACCATCACCACATTTCCTACTGCCATTACATCAACTGCAATCTTCATGATTTCTCAACTAGACTATTTCATCAGATTCCATACCAATCTGCCTACCTTTAGATTAAAATCTCTCCAACTCAGGGCCACATCACATCTTTCTAAAATGAAAACCTAATCCTATCCAGCTCCAAACTCCCCAGCATTATATTCCTAGAAAAACTATCCCTGAGGTCTCATCCCAGCTCTTCCCTATCTGTGCTTGTCCTCAGTGCTCCCACAGTACTCTGCATTTTCCTCTATCACAGAACTTACTGTGACTTTAAATTAGTTCCACCTCCCTGATTAGACTACAAATTCTGAGGGAAGAAATTATGTATGTACCTCTAGCCCAAATATCTAGGGCAGAATCTAAGGGAAATAATGCATGAAAATACTCCATACATGAAATGTAGAATACTAGACTTCATACTTTCATAACCTCATTTGACCAGTGAGGAAACAGAAGCTCAAATAATTAGGAAACTGCCCAAGTCACACAGGTAGTTAGTGACAGAGGCAAACTTTGAATATATGTCTTCTGACCTCGTAGACACTGTTATTTTCCTCACTATGTTGTCAATACCTGTTCTATATAAAAATCAGCTTTGAGATTTGTGTAAGTTACTTTTTGTCCTGGAACCTCAAGTTTCTTGTGTCTAACATTACTTCTAGTTTTATTAGTTCAAGTTTCCGGAAAAAAAAAAGATGGATTTATCATAGGTAGGTAAAAGGAAAATAAAGTTCTTTTAGAGGACGTTGACACTCACCAGGAAGTTAACTTCACTTTTATCAAATTCAACTGAAGAGATGTTGAAGAGTAGGGAAAAGGATGCTCTCATGGCTAACTTTGCTCTCCTAAAAGGTAACTCTTTTTAGCTTACAACTTTACTTGGTTAAAAAGAATGAATTCACTGCAGGAATATCATAGCAATTACATTATACCTTTTAGCTTTGTTTAGTAAAAATTCACCTGTGGACACAATGTATAAACTGAACAAACTAAGATGCTCAGCAAGCAGGAGAACCTGCATCTGATCCATTCAGTCAGTGTGGTAAGACAAATGGTTTGGAATTCACAGTGAAGATCATGGTCTTTATTCTTCTAAGGCTGTCTCTCTTTAAGGGAAAGGTGTTAAAATCATATATGGCCATGCTTTTCTTTTCTTTTCTTTTCTTTTTTTTTTGAAAATATTCAATTTAATAGAAAATATCACATTGTAAACAAGTCAGCTAATCCATTAGCTTAACACAGAATGACAGCACAACCATATATAAAAGCTAAAGATGAAATGCTGGTACCAAACACAGTACTTAAGAGAGGCCTGAGCCAGGCTCTGAAAAGTATCCCGAAATAGGCAGCAATAGCTTCAAACAAGCACAGAAACATGGAAGCAGCAGCAGCAATCAAGCCACAAAGCTTAAGAGTATAAAAGGAAGGCAGAGCAACAAACTACCTTGGGGACAAGGGTATGGCCATGCTTTTCAAACTAAGAAAAGTGTATCATATGTATGTGACACATTGTCTCAGACCACTTTACTAAGTGCCTAAAAAATTTTTGAAGTATTTTTACATATAAATAAATACAGATAGACTGGGACAGAGAATACAACATACTTTTTATATACTTTTAATTTAAAACATGAGAAATTTTGCAATGCAAAGCCTCTGCAGTGGCAGCCTGGAAATCTATCTGCAAATACTGAAGAAGTATGAATGTATGGAAATTCAGAGATCAGCCATCCAGTTCAGTCACCTGAAGTTTTATACTCAAGAACTTTAAGGCTCAGAAAGCTCCCTGGCCATGTAAGTGACTGGTAGTAAATAAAAGACTAAAGCCTAGACGTTCTGCCTATGACCCAAACTGTTGCTGCTGACTCTTTCCCATAGAATTATTACCCCCATTTGACACTGGTCTGTCTGTTTGCTTAACACTTAACTGTTGACATGCCCTAACTGGTACATAACCAGTGACATCGAGTCAATAAGATCTGTATGCTTTTTAAGGGTACACAGGTATTTCTTTTTGTTGCAAGTGGCTTTATGTTTTACATTATATTTTGACTGTTTGGGTTTCAAAATATATATTTATTAACATTTTATAAACAGAATTAGTATGTATAAGCCTAACCTAAATACATCGCTATACATCACTTGTTGTTGTTAGGTATAGTCAAGTTGGTGTCTGACTCATAGCGACCCTACATACAACAGGCAAAACACTATTGTCAGTGCTTCTCTGCTATTAGTAGGTTTTCAATGACAGATTTATTTTTGGGGAGTGGGTTGCTGGGTCCTTCTCCCAAGCCTAGAGCACCTGGTATTCCCAGGTGGTCTCCCATCCAAGTACTAACCAGGCCCGACCCTGCTTAGCTTCCGAGATCTGACGGGATCAGACGCCACAGTGCTAACGGCTACAAGCATATATCACTAGTTAAGTGCTAACGTACTGTTTATTTGTTCATTTGTTTGTTTCTTGACATAGGGTCTCAATATGTAATCCCAGGCCGGTCTGGAACTCACTATGTAACCCAGGCTGGCTTCAAACTCTCAAACTTCCTGACTCAACCTTGCAAGTGCTAAGATTACAGGAGTATGTCATCACACCTAGCATGGGTAATACATTCCTACTTAGGTGAAACTAAGTTCCAGAAACTGAAGATTGCTACCATACATTGAATACCTTTGAGATTCTCAAGAGCAAGCCTGAGAGGCAACTAGAAACATACACATGGACAATGCCATGTGACTCTAATGTGACACAGAAAACAAAGGGCTCAGTTTGAGAAAATAAAGTTGCCATTCAACTTTAGGGCGTCAAGATTGGCCCATTTTTGAGATTTCAGTGGTATTTTATCCTAAGGAACCTATGAAAGAGTATGAGAGTTGAGGTACTTCATTACTTGGAAGTACATATCTAAGTTAGGGAAGGCAGTACAGTATAATGGAGTCAGATGGCCCAAATTTTGGCTCTATCACTTAGCTATAACCTTCACTTGGCAAGTTAAGTATCAAATTTCTTCGCTTCAAGTTTTCTCATCTGAAAAATGAGGATAATAAGAGAACCTACACTCCTCATTAGTTTATTCTGGGGATTAGAGTTAATATGTGCAAAATGTTTATAATAGTGCCAGGCAAATGATAAATACCGCATTAATTCTTGACATTATACTTAATTAGTGGTGGTTAAACAAGATTTTCCGTGGCTCTTTGAGGTGAGATTCTTGGCAAGAGTTTGAAAGAAAAGAGCCACAAAATACCAAAGCTTATAGGGGCTTTAGACACTGAGACAAACAATATATGACCCACAAAGTCCACAATATTTATTGTTGCCTCTTTTTGTTTGTTTGTTTGTTTGTTTGATTAGGCGGGTCTTGTTACATAGCCCAGGCTGTCTTGAAACTCACTATGTAGCCCAGGCTGACCTCAAACTCACGATCTTCCAGCTCAGACTCTTCAGTGCTAGATCACAAGCATGTACCACCATGCCCAGCTTGCTATTGGCTCTTAACAGAAACAAAACAAAACAAAACAAAACAAAACAAAAACCAGCCAGTCTGTGATCTAATCCAACGAGTTTCCCCACCCTAATATATCCAAAGAAGAAACTAAGGCCAAGAGAAGGTCAGCAACTTGTCCAAGGTTATATGTGAGTTAGCACAGCTGAGACTAAAACCCAGTTTTCCCAGTAAATAAAAGTGTCTGCAAGCTAAATGAAGACCTTAAAGACAGACTGTAAATTAGGAGAACAATTGGCATCTGAAAAGTTAGGCAAAACATCTAAGACTAATCAATAGACATTTACTGACTGCTATAAACCTATGTTGGGAGAAGTACCTGGCAACCCACTCCCAGAAAATAATCCGCCATTGAAAAGCCCTATGAATAGCAGAGAAACACTGATAATAGTGTTTTCCCTGTTGTACGTAGGGTCACTATGAGTTGGATACCGACTCACTGGCACCTAACAACAACATAAGCCTATGTATCAGTGGGGTTTTTTTGTTGTTGTTTTTTTTTTTTGCATTCTCTGGATGATTCTAATGTGCAGCAAGCACTAGTACTGTGCTAGATTGTTAAAATAGTGAGATGTACACAAGAAAAGAGAGAGAGACAGACAAGGAAACCGACTGGGTAGCTAACAAAAGTGCTCAGACATAAGTAAGCCTGGATAATGGAGGACCTCACGGTTATCTGCAATTGCCTGAGTATGTGTAGGGGACTCCAAGGGAAGAACAGACACAGTGAAAGCAAAGAAGCCCTCAGTATATGTTCATTGATACTAGAAAGTCAATGACATTATTTGTCCATAAATTCTACCAATTTGAAGGATTATAAACTTCAGATATGACTTCTTCCTAAATGAATGTTAAAACTAACCTGTACTTCCAAAAAAGTGTATAAGAATACACAAATTTATAACTTCTGTATGGCCAAGAAAAAAAAAAAAAGGTCAAAAGACAAATGACTGTTGGATGCTGTGGTGCATGCCTGTAATCCCAGCAACTCTGGAGGCTGAGGGAGGAGGACTGCAACCTCAAGGCAAAAGGCAGCCTGCATAATTTAGCGAGATTTTGTCTTAAGATAAAAAATTAAAAAGTGGATAGAGGTGCAGCTCAGTGGTGGAGTGCCCTGGGCTCAATCTCTTAGTAAAAAAAGACAAATGACTACCTGAAAAATTATTTATACACAAGCTACATAAAGGGTTAAAACCCATAGTACACAAAAAGCTTACAAATCAATAAACATAAAAATGAAAAACAATATAAAAAGCTGAGCACAACATATATGAGCAGAAAATTCAAAAGAAAAACAAAAAGCCTATACACCCTTGAAAAGACAATTAATTCCACTAAAAAATGAAATTTAAATGAAATCTATTTTTTTACTCCCCCCCATGTGTTTGTCAGCTTGTCACGCTGTGGGGACTTGTATGCTGCTGTGACGCTAAAAACTATGCCACCAGTATCTCAGATACCAGCAGGGCCATCCATGATCGATAGGTTTCAGCTGAGCTTCCAGACTATGACAAACTAGGGAGAAAGACCTAGCAGCCCACTCCCAAAACAACCAGCCATTGAAAACCTTATGATTAGCAGAGTAGCACTGTCAAATATAGTGCTGGAAAATGAGCTCCTCAGGCTGGAAGGCATTCAAGAAACAACTAGGGAAGAGTTTCCTCCCCAAAGTAGAGTCGACCTTAATGACAGAAATGGAGTAAAGCCCGTGGGACCTCCTTTTGCTGATGTGGCATAACTCAAAATGAGAAGAAATACCGTGATTGCAACACTCAGCTCCAACATAAAAAGACTGTATGCATGGCATAGTGTTGGGTAGTGTTTTATTTTCTTGTACATAGGGTCACTATGAGTTGGACCTGACTCAATGGCATCCCACAACATTTGTTGATCAGATTGAAAGGAATGAAAAAGACAGATAATGTACAGAATTGTATGGATGAGAGGAAAGAGATATACCACATATAAACTTTCTTGCAAGCACTCTGGCAACATGTATCAAAATGTAGCATGTGCCATTCAACAACAAAAAGACAAACAATTCAATTTTAAAATGAGCAAAGGGGCTGGGGGTAAACTCCAATGGTTAAGCACTTGCAAACAGCATGTATGAAGCCTTGGGTTCAGCTCTCCAGCGCCACAATCAATCAATCAATCAATCATTTTTAAAAATGAGCAAAGGACTTGGATAGATATTTGTCCAAAGAAGATACAAATGGTCAACAAACACACCATAAATAGTCATGAAGGAAATACAAATCAAAACCACAGTTTGATACCACTTTCATATCCACTAGGGTGGCTATAAATAAAAAATAAAAAAATAAAAAAAGGAAAATAACAAGGAGAAGATGTGGATAAACTATATCCTCATACATTGTTAGTAGAAACATAAATTGATGTACTGGGTGTAGTGGTGCACGCCTGTAATCCCAATGGCTCAGGAGGCAGAAGCAGGAGAATCGTAAGTTCAAGACCAGATGCGGTCTGTGTAATTTAGTTGACACCCTGTCTAAAAAAAAAAAAAAAAAAAAAAAAAGAAAAGAAAAGAAAGAAAGGAAGGAAGGAAGAAATGTAAGATGATGTGAATACTGTGGAAAGTTGGGCAATTCCTCAAAGTTATGCATAGAATTACCATATGGTCTAGCAATTCCATTAAGTATATATCCAAAATAATTGAAAAAAGAAAAGAAATAATTGAAAGTGGATACTCAAATTCATGTGCACCTATATTCACAACAGCACTATTCACCATAGTAGAAAGGTGCTAATGTCACTTAAGAGACAGAGTAAAATAGACATAAAAATGCATGAAGTACTAATACATGCCTCCTACAACTAATATAAGTGAAGGAAGTGAGATA